>JAAAKL020015866.1:0-11292 GCA_010016065.2 Carybdea cf. marsupialis auct. non (Linnaeus, 1758)
AATTGCCTGCCCAAACATAGCCGAGTGTGAATTCGACTACATGCTTGGTATACTCTAATAAGTATACATAGTTGGGAAGCCAAAGCAAGGTAGAACATCCAGGCAATGGATTAATTCGTTGACTTAAAGCCAATAAAAAAGATCATGACGAGAAATTTAGGTAGCTATCAACAATGGTAGCGGAGGACGTTAACAGATGGCACCTTATTAAGTAAACATCCGCTGGGTCTCAAGGAGCGACTATGTAATAAACAGCAGTTTAAAACCGGTAGGCACTCCTAGCCAGAATTTTGATATGGATTATATTGCTTTCAGTTGTAGGAAGTTAGAGACTAACAGTAAGTCCATATTCTTGAACGACAGGGAGACATAATGATATGAATGAAAGAACGACAGATGATGATGCAAAAACAGATCATAGGAATAAAAGAGAGAGAAGGTGATACTACTGTCACTAAGACACTTTTAAAGACTCATAATTGACCAGATACGAACAATGAAAATGAAGCAGGCAGTTGGCAAAGAATTTGTCTTCAGACCGACAGAGGATAAATAGAAAACGAAAAAAGCAAGATGGGAAAGGAATTGGGTAGGAGAATCAGACAATGTTCGTAAAGAACGGTGAAATTTCTCATAGTTACTCTTACATGCATAGACGTATGTCAATGACTACCGCTTTGATGAAGTGATGTCTCCTAGGGAGAAGGCAAAATATGCTAGAATTTACTGTCGTAATTCAAAAAATTTAAATCGACATTGTTACACAGAGTTGGACTTGAAAACTTATTGTTTCTGGGTTTAATTCTTGTATTCTTTCAATATGATACTTTTATACTTTTTTTCTTCAGAAAAATGTAATATGAATAATTGTAACATTTAACAGAACCAAAGAAAAATGCTTGAAACTGTGTCAGGAGTTTCAAACATGTGTTTATGCAATTTCTTACATACGTTTTAAGCTTCACTTCCTTCCAACAAAACAATAATAGACCATTTAGACTGATGTATGGTCTCGCTAAAAGACAGATATTGTTGCATTGAAAGCCGCAGAAATTATCTGGCTTTGGAAGTCTTCATAGTAACAATAAAAGAAGCATATTTGCTAATACGAAGCTTCCGTCATTTAGTGCTATATGTTAACTGTTGTAATCATTTCCATTTAATAATCAAATTTGAGATAAAGCCTTTCTGCTTTTCAGAATCTTCGAAAGTGTATGCCACAGGAATGGAGCTGTTAATGTCGAAAAAAATCGTTCCGCGTTTCTTTCTGATTTATGGTTTGTAAAGATTATAAATTGGGTGCTATTCGTAAAGGTGTAAGATAGATACAAATGTATTTTGATAGGTATTTGTTAATTCCCTTGTTCTTTCAGTTGTTTGAGGAGCATAGTAATTTGTAGATATTTATATCTATAAAAGTTTAAGAAGAGCACTTTTAGGGCACTTTAGCAGCTTTAAAAACTATCCTTGTCTAATATTTGTCGGGTAGGCCATTGATAGATTGGCCAATAATATCTGAACGTACTATTTTTTGTTTGGGTCTACTCTTGTAGAAATTCACATAAACAATCAGTTTTAACAGTGTTAGTTGAACTATGTTGAAATAGCATTTTGTTCGTATGCAAATCACAAACTAAAGAGAAAATACCAACATGAAATTCTTGGATTTTCCATTTTCATGTCCGTAGTAGAGACACCTTTTACTGTAAGTGAAATAATCACAGACAAGACATCCTGCTTCGTTTCCTCTTTTTATCAAAGGATTTAAGTACGATTCTCTTACTTGTCTCTTGTTGTGTGTTTCAAGAGAAGCATCGGTAATCCTGAGTTAGCAGGTAAAATGTAACCCGACTGGTACACGCTTAATTTGTCCATTGACTTATTCCACTGAAGCAATCAGACTGTCAGCGTGTTGTAGTGTAGCTAGATTGTGTACGACAGATAGCTTTTAGCAAAAGATCAAGATAATTTCCTAACTACAAAGCAGGCAAAACTACAAACATCATTGATATAGAGTTTATGGACATACAAGGAGGGAACAATCACACCTATAGGTCATAGTACTACTGTATCCGTGTTTGAGTGCCTTCTCCCCAAAAAAGAGAACCCAGTTGTGGTCAGCCGCTATGTGTTAACTACCGAGTTATCTTGTGATTTACTTTTTCAGAATCATTAACCAGCATATTATACCAGTACCAGAAGGCTTTGACAACATCTACTACCAGCGCAACAACTGACGCTATGATACTTCTAGCAACCACAAGGTTGTTACGTGCTTTCTTGCAGATGTGAGTAGCTGATTCACTAGTGACATTCAAACTGACGACTTCCTTCATTAATACATCTTGTCGATCAATGGCATGGCTGGAACAGTTCCCATGTCATCCCAACACGTTTAAAATAATTCTAATGGTTATCGAATAACAAAAGCTAGAGTAGTAGATTAATTTTTTTATGTACCTACTCGCTGCCAAATACAACAGAGGGTCAAGACGTGATCTGATCATTATAGCTCTCTGGTTATCTCCTGATTGAGTATGTGTTATGAATCACACACACATATATACACACACACACACACACACACACACACATACACACACACACACACACACACACACATACACACACACACACACATGGATTTTATGAATGTTATAGTTTAGCTTTTTATTCTGTAAGAAATATGAGTTACAATCCAAATGGTATTTTTGTTATTGTTACAAATCATGAATGCAGACTTTTTTTGAGGGTCTATCTCTGCTCGGATATCAACTTTTTCTAATTGTTCCATAACATGTCAACGATGCTTTGAAATATAGAATGAAATACCTCTACATGTTTTGCCTTTTGCACGATCTCGTTCATTCTAGTAAATAGTGAATGAATAGAAATGGAAACGTGACTGGTATAGTTCCGGATCAAAGAGATCTGAAGACTGACGTTGAAATATAATCGATCTAAACAGGAATCAGTCTAGAACGGCGGAGAAAAACTTTGAGGTATTTTATACGAGCCCTTTCTTCCATTGAAGACACATGTTAAATATAGTATGCTGGACAAAGGAAAAATAAGCTTCCAAATTTCGCAACTGAGGCAGCATTGAAGCAATAAGCAGAAGCAAATAATTTTTGCCATTTAAATATGCATTAGTGTTGTTTCTAAGTTATTCAAAAACGATTAAATCTAATTGTTGCTATGGAGTATTCTTACTGCCTTAAACAGATTTCTTTGTTCAAATCTTCCTTCAAGAACTGAACGTCTCATGGTTTCTAAATTTGGTGCCATGTCCACTCACGGAAGATGACGATGGTATTCAGTGAGAGATATTATCATTGGGTTAACATACCTTACTCGCGAGAAAAGCACGCTGCAGTTGCAAGCATTTTAGGCTTATAATGCATCGTTTTTCTTTGCTCCAACAGTTTTGTCTTTCTTTCTAGATAGTGCAGTATTGTGTCAACGAGCAGAGAGGATTTGAAAAATCAAGTTTGGGGAGATGCTGGTAATGACCTTTTCAATATTTCTAGTAGTCTCTTCAAACTTATTAGTCAGCATTATGTGTACGTTTTCATGTTTCTACATTACGTTGAACAATTGCACTATAAAGTCAATTCTTCATCTTTTCCATACATTATGTTCCATATGAAACGATCTAGTGCAAGTAAAATGGTTTTGCTCCAATAGTGACGTTTATTTTAACTTAAAATCGAAACTTGAAGGGTACAAGTTAATTATTAAAAAGCCAAATTTAGTCCAACTCGATCCTTAACAGAATACCACTGCGTTCTTAGAAACGAGAGTTCCAATGAATGGAGGTCTCCAAGGAAGAAGTTATTTCTTAGTTCATCAATCCGCCATTGTGCCGGTTAGCTTCATCAGGTAATCAGGAAAATACTTCGGCAGATATGATTGCACTCTTTGGAGTATTTTACGGAAAGAGGTTTAAAGAGGACTTAACAGCAACAGCGCCATGGCATAAAGCACGTGACAGCACATACCTATGGAATTCTCTCAGGTGACATACAAAGACTTCCATCTATGCATTTCTATAGTCCATTAACGTTTAGCCAATAAGTTTCAGGCGAAGCTGTGAGCTTAGAATGTTTAACCTCTAGGTCGATTTTAAGTACAGATATCAACAGCTTCATCTTATAGACTCTCAGCTTGATGATACACGGAGAAAACACGATCCTCTTTACCTTCGCTTAAAATAGGGTGTGCGCAAATGATTCTATGAAAGATTAAATAAAAGGTCTCTCAATTGAAAATGTGTGGTGTCAGTAATCACACGTAGCAAATATTCCTTTAGTTCCTACGTCGATACCTGTCTTATGAACAATTTATCATTATTACTTGCAAGTGCTTAATATTTAGAAAAGAATTCTGGTGGAAAGACACTGTCGTTGTAAATATCTCAAAGCAACATCATGAGAATGTTTACTTCAATTCTTATTCGTGAGATCGTGTATCCTAGCAGGAGTTTAAGGCTAGCCTGGATCATAGCTAATTAGAATCTGAAGGTGAAGGATTTGAGCTTGATCTTTGAAAGTTAAGGCACAGTCGAATTTCAACAGGTATTTATCGTTAATCAAGAATAATGGCTTGTTTAATTGAGGTAAGAGGAACTAACACAGTTGTAATGGATAAATGGCTTAAAAGCACAGGTGGGAAATTATGAATGTCAAAGAAGAGTAGAGCCTGATGATTGATGCCTATAATCCTAGGCTAGACTTTGAAGAAATCAGAAACTTTGAAAAATGAAACATGTGTAGGTAAGATAAATGGATAAAGAAGGAGAAACCAACTTTTAGAAGAACTTGATCTTGAAAACCAGTTGAAACAGCAATTACTGGCATATCATTAAAATGTGACATAGTTTGAAAACTGTTAAAGAAAACAACTTGCTGTTCGTGTTGACAAATGCATGCATTTTAGAATATCGCAGGGAAGCGACAGCCATCTACCATCGATTTCCGAACATTTCATTTTCTCCTTCAAATCTGTAACTTATAATATGAAATCCTGGGAGACACAATAGCAATCATAACATACATAGTGGTGAACTCAATAAACATAAAACGCATACGGGGTTCGAACCCAGGATTTCCAAGACCGAAAACGCCGACTTTAGCCCTGCACTAAATAATGCAATAGCTAAGTTGATATTTCGTCTATCCCGGATCCTCACCACCATCACCAACCTAATCGTTTTTGTTTCGCTATTAACTTCATCAGTGCCATTTTCCATATTCAGGCAGAATATAGTATATACTCAGGTAGTATGTATACATATAGGTCTGTAGGTGGTAGATTCTATTATTGGGATGATATAAACTGTAACGCGTCATTACCGCTCGATGTCTATGGGAAAGTCATCTATGTATGACTCAGAAGCAGAAGAAAATACTTACATATCAATGGCAAATTTGGCGAGTCACCTTAGTGTCCCAAAACTCAATCAATTGTTTAAGCCAACGAGTCATCTTTCATCGAAATATTCGGATCGCATTACTGTTTGTCATCAAATGATTAAGCAGATGAGTGAGTTACATAAACATAAAATTGAATTGAAGATGAGGAGTGAAATGTAGTGATACATAGAAAAGAATGTGTGGAGAGTATCGAGAGACAGAGAGGCTGTAAATTATACAGAGAGGCTGTTGGATAAGAAGTGAAAGACAAGCTAAACGCTTCTGAGATGTGGTCGTTTGGGAAATGATTCAAGTCTCTTACTAAGAAGACCGGACTGAAGTATCAGTATTACAGAAAATGGGAGAAGAAGTATCACTCCTCAGGGCTAAATAGCAAATAATCAACTTAGCGAAACAATGAAGTTCTGATGCTTTGAATACGTGCTCAGAGCTGTGAGATAACTGCGATAACCGTTGGAAGGACATGCTGGTAGCAACAAACCACTCGAATGACCAAAAAGAGTATAGATAATGGATGTGTGCCATTGGACAGGCATGAGATCTGTGGCTGACACAAAACAGCACTTGACAGGAAGAGAAGGCGTTTCATGGTAGATGCAGGCCTTGGAGAGAATGCCACCACAATTACTGAACGCAGATACCACTATGGCACTATTTCTTAATTTAGATTCACTTACACCTAACCCATTTTTCCATACTTATTATTAGATGACGGTATTTCATTACTGAACAAGGTATTCTTAATGTGCGAAAACTTCAGGTGGGTCTTTGTAGAGTCGCGTAGGAATTTTGAATAGAAATCCTGATGTTAACAAGCTTCATATTAGTTAGTTAGATGGTGACCTTGAAAACAAGAAATTCGCTTAAGTTGATTCACTTTTTTCCGATGGATGTACTTCTTGACTAGGGGAGATGATTTGTGACCCAGGTGAAGTATTGATAACAGCAATTATCTTTTATTGGCTTTCTTATCAAAATTCAATATTATGACCACAGCTATAACAATGTCTTCCGTTGAAAAAGTTCTCTTAAGGGTTTTAACAAAATCGTATCTTCGATGATATTGAATTCGTCTTTAGAAAAACCCAAAGGACCATCATGGAGTAACAAAAATTGGTCTGCACTTGGTATGCTAGGTTATCGAATTCTCGACCTTTTTGTTGTTTCTTTCTGACCAACAGCTTTAGTAATTCTTTTTGATAGAAATCGTGGGATTTTTACAATAAACTTTAATTTTTTCACAATTTCGCTGGTAAAAGTTAAGAAGAACTTGTAAAGTATGACTGACATGAAGTACAGACAATAACACAAGTGGTAGAAATTGAAGTGTTGTCCAACAGCATTTTAAGTTGCGTTATCCTGTATTATATCGATTCGTGTTTACAGAGAATGGCAGCCAGGTCTCGGTAATCCCACAGACATGTAAGGAACTGAACTTTTGTCGTAGTTGGGATTTGAAATTGTACACCAAGATTTTCCAAATCTCCTCTTGTCGCCCTTTGACATAAAAAAAGCCTTTTCCTATATTCGTCTTTTCTTTGCAGCACAACATTCTTATCGATATTGGGGTTTTTCTACGTCTGATACCTTCGAAAAATTATTTTCTGATTATCCTTTGAGATGAAACGCCTTTCACAGATGAGCTGTTGTAAGCAACCTACTAACACTAATATCTGAAGTTATTGAACACTTACAAGGCAGATTGGAAAGGAAGCAACTGACATTTTCGTATTCAATATGCCCTCGCATCAATTTTAAAAGCGTCCGGAACATAGAAAGTTGTGAAGCAGTAAGCGCATATTTCTGATCTGGTGGTTTTACATTTCATGGATGGGAAAAAGGATACTGGTTCAATCTCAGAGCCTTATGGAGGGCATTAATTTACTTTAGAATAGTTTAAGAAGAAAAGCATTTCTTTAAACGTACTCATTATACAAGTAACAGCCGGGGGTAAAAGTCCAGTGCATTTGTATAATCTATAGTCATATATTTATCAAGCTTATCCTATAGTGCGCCTTATTATAAAGCACGCAATATTTAGAAAGTAATAGATGCAGTCTTTGTCAACATTTAGTATCATTAATTTTTGTCTTTCTTTAAACAGAGAATACGAGCTGTATATAATATATCTATATTTTTTATGAAATCAATAATATATCCCTATATATACCTATATATGAATATATACTATATACTTGGCTTATTATTTTTCTGAAATGAACTTTTTCGGCCTATATTTGAATCGGTTTATTTTCGAGGTGTTTTCGGAAAAGAGACATGAAAAAACACGATATGAATAATAACACTAAGTTTTTAAAATGTTCGTTGTAGGTAGTTGTAGTTGTTTGGCTTTGGAAAATCCATTTTTGATAACTGACTTTTCCACTTTCTAATGCTTGTTTCGTCGATTCCGAAATTTCTTGCGGCTGCACTGTTTGAACAGCCTTTCTCCGTGATATACTTCAATACTTCTGCTTTAAACTTCGTAAAGAACGACTTTCTCGTAGGAGACATTTTTACAAACAATAATTTTCACAAAAATGTATCACAAAAAGCAATCAAAGCAAATACAAATCGAATCATGTGCGTTGCAATGGCTTCACTGCGTTTCGGCTTATTTTCGAGGTCGGCCTATTTTTGTGGTGTCTACTAAGCTATCTCGGCCTATTTTCGAATCAGCTTATTTTCGAAGGTATTTTCGAATATGTACTATATACTTGTACATACATAATACAGTGTACCATATAATAATATTAAACTGCCTTGCAGCAGCTTTGCTGGCCACATAGTTACAGTAGAATACCGTCTCAAAGCTTTGTTCTGCACAGATGAGCCCACAAAGGGCGAAACATTACTGTCTGCAAACTGAGTGTACATGTATACAGATGTAACCTTATCGTAGGTGCTTTGGATTCCTGATTCAAGGGCTTTGGTTATATTCTAGGCATAGTTGGATTACTGTGAGAACAAAAAGAAAGTCATGGTTGATGCACCCTTCGGTTCATGCAAATAGAACTTGATTACTGACAATAGGATTGTTACTAATGTTTTCGTACTATCTAAACTGAGGCAGTACACAGGTCGTTGAACTTTCATAGAAAATGTTTCAAAACTAAATTTGAAAGAGGGAAAACACAAATCAGTTCATCTACGCACTCAATAATTTCTTCCTTTTATGTTATAGATTATAAAGTTAGACTGGAAAGGCATTTCGCGTTTGCAAACGATGTTGATTAGTTCTTCCATCAATTGTTAGGTAAAAGATTGCCATTAAAGTGTAGGATTTCTTAGAAATTTCTTTTATATGATAAGAGCGCCAGATTCAGACCTCTGAGATTCCCATAGACCACGTGCATAATATTCCTCGATCGAAATGCTTCTTGAATTCTATTTCGGGTATGTGTTTATATCTGCCTATTGTCATTAACTTGTTAAATGTTTGGCCACGAAATTTTGTCTTTTATCATCAATTATACCGTAATCATTTAAAAAATACTTTCTTAGACTTGAATAAAGTCAAGCATTCAAACGCCAATCACAAGAGTTGACGAGATTTCACAAAGAATCAGGAAAAATGGTGCATCTGGGGAACGAATAGTTTGATTGTTCTTGTGGTAGTTTTCTCTTTCTTTTATATGATTTGCTCTTTCTACTAGCAATCACTAGAGGTGACAGCCTCATTCTCAAAATGAGAACAGCAAGGGTGAGATTATTCTAGTATTTCATTAATAATGAAAATTTTGTGCTAACCCCCCTCCCCTCCAAAAAACACCCCACTTTTTTTTGTAGATATTCCCTTGTTTGTAAATAAATGGCTTGTTATTCCCTAAAGCCAGGTGTAATTTTGAAGATATGCTTGTAGAAAAGCGACACATTGTCTAAGGATAAAAGAACTAGCGTTAGTACCTTCAACATGTGGATTAGCTCTTTTTTCCATTTAACGACTTCAAGTTAGTGTTGTCGGCCAACTCTTGTTGTTTCGCATTTTGTCGTAATAACTATATTTTTTCTGGAAAGAAATTGGATCCTTGTTAAGAAAGTCGGAAAAACACTTCAAAAGAGGTGAAAATTCCGAAAAGTATATCTTTATAGAATTTTTCAAAACAGGATCTTACCATACCATGCATTAGGTATACCCTGTGCTTTATCACAACTTTTAATGGAATGAGGAGAAGATCGTAAAATGTTAGTTTGAGTGAGAACATTCACAGAACAACAGAGTGAGGTCAGTCAAAGCATACATTTTTTATCAGTTGCTGACAAAAAATCAACAACAAAAAGTAAGTATGTGTAAACAGTAGTAGGGTAATACCCTTCAAAGTGATGTAGCTTCTCCTAAAGCAGGGGTTTTCAACCAAGCTGGGGACATCGAAAAAATTTGCGGGGACGCAAACATCATTTAATTGCAAAAAAATGTTATATATTCTATTCGACAGTTATCATAAGTCATTATTTGAAATGAAATGAGGGACGCAAACTTTTCATTAACCAAAAAATGGGGACATTGCTGGAAAAGGTTGAAAACCCCTGTCCTAAAGTCTCTAAGTTCCGATCCATCAGATGAGGACATCAGGAGCAACAACAACTACTATTTCGGTGCCTACCTCTCTGCAGTTCTAGGCGTCCCTCCGGACATGGTGTCGTCGTTCAGTTTTGGTGCTTTAATAGTATATATGGGATCTCCTCGGCAATCATTCCTATACATTGCAAAACATTTCTAGCCATTTTTAATCCCCTCGCTTCTTCACTGTTTAAATTTTCTTAAAGTTTGCTTCCTAGTTTCCTCGACTTTGTCAGATAAAGGCAAACTTTTATCACAAGACATTGTAGAAGTTTCGTTCAGTATCACCACTAACAAACTCTCTCGTTACAGATCTCGACCACAGGCAAATATTTTACTTATTTCCTTCCTCTCTTCCACATTCTATGTGTAAATAATTTCAAAATTACGATAGACTAGAGAGGCAATTAAAGTAATTCGGTAACAAAGTGTTACAATTTTCCCTGATGCATTCCCCAGTTATGTTATTGAGGTTGCCTTTTCTCAATGAACAACCCTATAATAGTCTTGAATAGGCTTCTCATTTGCCATCGTCCTCCTCATTCTGCGATCGTCCTCCTCGTTCTACTATCTTCCGTACACAGTAAACTATCTACACAATCAAAGCAGCATTTCGAACTTTCTTTCTTTGGTAATTTCTTCCCAGATAACATCTTAGAGTACTTGATACTGGTACATCAAGTCTCCATTAGTAGAAAACCGTTGTTACACATGTAGGGGAGACTCACCGGGAAAGCAACTAAGCCTCGACCCTTGGTGAATCTTTTCCAAAGCTGGAACCCTGTTTTACTGCATCTTTTGGATTTATAAACATACAAGGGTTAGCGTGGGATCTTACAGTTATTCCTTGGACATCAAGCTGTGACTCAGGTTAAAAAGAGGAGTACAGTCTGGAGCAGTACCTCTTACTGCTTTTAGAAGTTTAGTGGATGAAAATATTGACGTTGTATCACCAATCTTTATTTCTAACATAGCTATGGCTCACCCCCTCACCTTAACTTATGATATTCATGCCCTTATGAGAAGCATAACATTCAAGTTATATTTAGAAAAATTGACAAAATGGAGCAAATAAAGGTGTTTATTGTAGATCGTCCCCTAGAGAAAGAAGTCTTTAAAATAAAAACTCTTTGATTCCCCTTCAATACCCTTAACTGATATCACCTACGTAAAGTAAAAAAGCAAAGTATTTCAGTTGTGTAGCGCCCTTCCTATGTTAGGCATATTTAAAGGCACTGTACAACCAACATTGACGCCAGCAAGTCCCCCCCCCCCCACCCCCGATCTAAGTTACTT
>JAAAKL020015867.1:0-11291 GCA_010016065.2 Carybdea cf. marsupialis auct. non (Linnaeus, 1758)
GTATTACATAAAATTTGAAGTCTTACAACGAAAGTAAAGTTAAAGAAACTACGTGATCTTTAAATGAAAGATTTTTAAAATTTTAATGAAGTTTTAGTATCTTAATGAATGGAAACACCATGGAGGACACCATGGAGGAAACCATGGTCTTAACAGGCCGCATTATAGTAAAGTAGTACCCATGGTAAGAAGAGACATTATACATACCATTTATTCGCCATGGTATACTTCGGATTTTCCACGAGGTTATTCAAATTAATTGCTTCTTAGTAATGATTATTCCTTTCTGACGTAGCCTTCAATTAGTCAACATACATTTTGTAAATGATAAGAAAAGTTCTTGTGAAGTGTTGTTAACATACTGAGTTAAATTATGTGTACCATTACAACCATATTACTCTATGTCACCTTGTTCTTCAAAAAATTTATAATCAACTGCTAGCTGTACACCCTATTATCACCCAAGTCTTATGAAAGTCACAAGAATGGGCAACAAGACCGTTGCTAGCAAAGACTGCCCCAGACTAGAAAAGATTTAAATTTGCGGCGTTTAATTTTATAGTAAAACGTGATTGCACTTATTACAGTAGTTTTGTGCATGATGATGCGCTTTTTAATGCCGAGCACTCCCCTTTGCAGGAGTTTGGGCGCTATCCATGTACATGGGACTTCTTGGAGCAGAGAGAACTTTAAGATCGGATTCCCTTCATGACGTCACCAATGGCCTTTCCGGGATTTGAAACCTGACCCTCTTGAGCTGAAGGCAAGGAACGTATCCACCAGACCACGGCGGCACATACAGTGGTTTCGTGCACCAGCCTTATAAAAATTTCCAGCAAATACATTTGCTTACTTCTTTCGCGACTAACTTTTGAGCCTCGTATTGATTCTGCTTAACGTATTTGATACACATAACTTAGTTTGGAACAATTACAACATGTGTAATGTTGTCGGGTGAATGATAAAACTATTAAAAATTCTCCTTCATTATGACGTCATGGTAATTCTGTTTATAATTACTACCCGTTTTCTTCGACTTCAACCCATGAAAGATAGAACTCTGGGTAATTTAAGGTTATGAAATTATCTTTATTGGTTAAGCCTTACAAAATCATTTACTGATAAAGCTAAAATAATGAAAAGACTAGTTGGAATGATTTAAAACTAAATTGTCAAGTTAAGGAAACACTACAATTATTAAGGGAGGGTTTGCAAACACTTTGCATGATTACGTAAGTATGAACAGGGATCTTGATTGGACGTCAAGTACCAATGGAAACAATGGAAATGGAAAGAAGTAATGATCTGCAATGCATCAATCTTCACACTTAACACCATGCTGAAAGTCAATTTTAATAAGAACAACATTTCCATATTGAAAAGCAGAATAAATTTTAAACTGGAAATACACAGCAAGTAGCAAGTAACAATCGATATCATTTATACCTTTATCAAAGATGGTGAAGTCATATTTTCGTTATAAAGAATTTAAACATGATTTTTCCGAGTCTGATCTTTTGAAAGCATAATCGATGGGACGTAATAATAAACGATACTCGGTTAGGGGATCTGGAACCGAATTTGATTTCAAACTCCCCAAAAAACCTCCATTATTTTGTTGGTTTTATTAGACTACGACCGACGCGAGAATGAATGTACAGATATTGTGCGACTAATATCATACTTAGTGACATTTAATGGCAGTGAGTCGGCAATCAGATACCAATGACAGCTTTGAGTCAATGTCAATACTAGTAGCCAGTTATGTCTTTAGTCGCCTTTTGCATTTTTTTTGTTGAGGCAGGGCCCCTAGTTTGTATACTAGTCTACTATCAATATATTAGTATGCTTTAATGGGAAGGAGTGCTCACTTAACGACCGGGGAAAGCTGTTCAATCTGCATCAATATCGCTAGTCAGTAACGAATTAAAATGGACAATGGATGTCAATTGGGCATACCCCTCGCAAACAAGTAAGAAATAAACTGCTTATGTTGACTTTATATGGTCTACAGAGGAATGGAAGAAAAAGGGCAAAACCTAATACGTAGCGATGAAAAATTGTAGAAGAAAATGACAAGAGACATAATGTCAAGCTTAGACTGAGACTGTTGCTGCTGCCGAATACACGGAAGGGTGTGGACATTCTGTAGAGGCCCTGTGTGCAGGTAATAACTATGTGGATGGATAGCAGGTAACAGTTCAAATGGAAGACTCCAAGAACTTGAGCACATTTGAAGGCGATATTTTTACCTGTACAATGTATTACATATATAATTCCTCATGATTACGACTTTGCAAAGATAGGTATGTAATCATCAACAATTTTTGAAGGTTTCTTATTTGATTATCACAGTAAGTCAATATGACTGAAAAGAAACAAACAGATATAAAAGATCTCAAATCCAAAAGCACATAGGGTTTGACTAAGATCTCCAATGCTTACCTCAGAGCAAGTTTTATCTTACAAGTAGTCAATATACATACATAAACTTGCACACGTGTGTAAACACTAGCACAGTGCACGCATGTCCCTTTATTGAAATTTCAAATGAAATAATCGACGGAAATAAATTTCTTTCATATTAACTAAGCCTGAATCTATCACAGAGGAAATTGTGAAAGTAACGGACATACTTTGAAAAAACTGTGATAAGTTTACTTAGAAGAAAATGAAAAGCTCGAGGCAGAAAAGAGTGAGAAGGAAAGACGTCAGTATTCTATGATGAACAGGATCATTACGTGCTATGACAAGAAACACCTTAATATAATTAGCTCTTAATTAACTCACATTTGTTATTTAACAATATCTGATAGTTTGTGGGATCCGGTTGGTAAGTGGGTGATACAAGTTAAAGGTCGTGTGCGGTTCGCTGATAGTCGAATTGGCTTTTTGTAAGTGTAGTACAAGAAGAGTTTCAAGAAATAAACATAAACAAAGGAGTTATCACTGAGTGTGTTTTTGTTGCTCTCAATTGCAGTTGTATTTTTTGAAGATAATGATTTTCACTAGGTTTGTCGATTGCTAAAAAGATTGTATTTAATTAGTTTCTCCAGGCTAAAATCATTAGGGTCAACTTAACAACTTTACCTTACTCGTTGATTCATATTTTCTTTGTCACGTGAAATCTTTCTCAAACACAGCACTTCACTGACTATTTACTACATGTGGATAGCAATATATTAGAATTTTAATTTTCTTTTGCCTCCTTCTCTCATTATTTATTGATTTTATAACCATATTCGTACTCTTTGTTGTTAAGTGAGACTGTGTGTTTGCTCAAGTCACAGTTTCTCTATGATTGCTTTCCACTCACATCTTGTGATTTACTCTCTACGGCATCCAATCGCATTCCAAATTTAAAGAATTGCACCTGATAAGAAAGGGCTTACGAGGTTAATCATTCGACAGATGGTGTTTGAGCCACAGTTTTGTCTTGCCTTAGTTTTCTTTATTCGACCGCACAGTCTTTTGGCTGTCTGCTAAATGCGGTAAAAAACTTAATCTTTTCTCCATATTGTTACTGTAATTACACCTGTCCCAGAACCATTACGAAATGACACATTAGACATGGAATCGGTGGACAATTGTCACACTTTACAGGTACCCAAGGAAATAAAGCCCTTAAAAGGAATTTTGAAAAAGGTAAGTGAGGTGTTTCTAGGAGTACTTTCATTGCCAACAACTCTAAGTAGGCCTTAACGGAAACTCTGACAATTACAAGCAGAATGAGATGATTTAAAGCCAATCTAGTGGCTGTCTGCAGCTGTAGCCTTCAAACATTTGCCGTTATTGACATCTTCACAACACTTCCACTGTTATACTGAACTACTTTAAATTAATATACCCTACCACAGTTGTAGCCATAAAGAATTCCTTCTAAGAATACATTTCGAGAGAGGTGAAGTTTCCACCTGCCAAAGTTTATCAAGCGGTCACCAAAATTTGAATACATTTGCAAAGGTTCTTCATTATTTTGAACATACTTAATGAACAACTCGCTCAATAGATCGTCACGTATTGTTTAAATAAATTATCTAAACTCATTCCTTAGCACCAATACTAGTTTTAACGTTTCCTTCAATTTAGTACAGAAATACAGTGTGATTTTGTACGAGAATCGTGTTGAGCGACCTGTTCATTTAGAGTAGTTGAAGTTAAGTCAACCTTTCTATTGAATATTTATCGTTGTTATTTTCGTTAGTATAACTTACATAGTAGATGCGGATATATGCTGCCAAATAGATGTCCAATAGTTCATGGGAAACGGGGAAAATGGAAGTTTTACAGCCATATACTAGTATTGTGAGGCCTTGTTGTAACAGAGATTCACCGTATAAGAGTCTTCACATCTCATATTAACAAGTGAGCAAACATTAAATTTAAAAAGAATTCCTTTTACTGAAATATAGATATTTAGTCAATGAACACAACAATTATTTAGCATGAAAGACGCCATTTCGTAGTGTTTAATATTCAAACTTGTATTTCCACTGATTCGCAGGAGAGAAACTACCTCTTAGAAATTGAACTGTTGAGAACGATGGACTTAAAATTGTTGCTAGGGAACATTAAGGGATATCAAAAATACAAAAGGCGTGGCTAAATCGGGTACATGAAGCAAGTTGATTGGTTTTTAGTTTTTCACCACAACAAGAATGTATATGAATGCATGAGTTCAATCTTTTATTACCACAAGGAGCGTAGCTAAAAATAATCTTTGAGCAATAACTAGAAATATTGATATTGTACAAAACTAAATTCCATGTATTATAGGCAGAAAAACTGAAATTATAAAGGCAAAATTTTTATGATCATTACTGTTGATAATTCCTCTTGCATGGATAATACCGACTTCTTTTCCCATATAAGGAAGATAACTTTCCGGCATTTTCTATAATTTCCGAGAGGAAAGATTGGTTTTCGTATTACATTAATCCAGTTATGTAAGCCCAAATTATCAAAAGTAGATGTCTGATCCCCGAAGTAATTCTTTCTTTTCTAGACAGGGCCGTCAATATGCAGCGAGAGCCCCAAGGCGGGAATGGTAGTGTGGCCCCTGGAAAGGTGACTTTGATATTTCTCGTATCAATGGCCTTTGAGTATCTTACGCCTTCAAACGTTGAAAGGCTTTTTAGGGCCAGGAATTTAAAGAAGCTACCTTTCGAGGCCCCCCATCCCATTAGAAAAGTAATGTTATCTCGACCCATATGCAGGTAATAAAACTTGGCAGTTAATATATTTACATTTATATGTTGATCCGAAGGCAGATATACAATGTCAGGCTTCAGCCATAACTGCCTGATGTCTCCTTCAAAGACTGTTCAGATACTTTATATGTCTTTTGATAACAACCAACAAAGATGGTATCTCACTTTGAAATTCTGTCTGGCAACATGACAAAGAAGGGACTAAATACGTTATCTACTCAATAGTACTCACATTAGTACTATTGTTATACAGTACAAAGATTAGTTATAACTACAGACAAATAATGAACTACACGATTTTTGAAAAAAGGGTCACGAAAGTATACAGTTTCTTAGCTCCCGTATCAGATACAACAATATTTAATCTTTTCGTTCAGAACTGTTGTTTATGAGATCTCAGCAGCCACTCTTAGCCACCTTTCTATATTTATCTAGCACTCCTCTTCCCCAGTTGGCCTATTCAATGTTTTTCTTGATATTGACCTCCTATGTTTGCTTTAGCTTTCTCTAGTGGCTTTTTGTTGATAAAAAATGTTGTTTGACTAAACAAAACATGCATGATACAATAGAATGTATCTCAGCAATATGTTCCAAATCTTCCACTTTTATTCGTAAATGCTTGGTAACTTCCTATCTGTGCACTGTGCTAAATCTGCAATGAATAAACATATCCCAAAGTTCAATCTGAACCATTTTCACGTCTTCCATCACAATAAAACTTTGAAACTAAAAATTAAGGACAAAAATACAGAAGACCTATAAATGAATAAATTCACACCGCAAAAAAGAACAATGCGTTATCTTCATGATTATACCATAAAACGTATAAATCTCAAATTTATGGTATGTGCTAGTTGACTATCACAATGTATATAAATACTGTACTATTGCTATCATAAAAACTAACAACAATTAAGTTAAAAATTTGGTTAACTAACGGATTAACTTAGCTAAATATTTTCGCCAGACACGTGTCAAAGAAATCGTCAGGAGTATGGTAGAAAAGTTTCAAAATATTTTATAGGATAGACACGAATAATGATATTTTGTCATTCGTGTTATTGAAAATGGGCTAATTGTAAGAAATATTGATTTTGCCGCTATAGGGGTATGGGGCAAGTTCCTTTGTTTTCATAAAGGACGATTTTTGCGCGGTAAGAGGAAACAGAGAACGCTCCTATACTAATACAATGAAAGAGTCTTCTTGCTAGTTTTGGACAAATGCTTCGTTCAAAATCAACTATCAGGCAGCTGTTAAGTCATGTTTGGAATTACAGACTTCGTCTGCTTACACAACTGGGTAGATTTTTTAATTATTTACCACGTTTCCTAATAACGCCAAGTACATGTTATGTGATTTTGTCCTACACTTTGTTCTACGTAAGATCCATATAATCGCTGTCACAAAAGCTTTTTTAACGTAACAAGCTGCTTTATGTAGTGGTTATGGCGTTTTCGGTGTTACAAGTAACACGTTTTGAACAGAAAACAGAAACATTTATCCACTTTTCAACGTTTTACTAAACGTTTCCTATCCACAATGGTAGCAAACAAATTAGGTTCTTCATTGGTCTGTATTTTGGGCTAGAGCAAAAAAGCAATTTTGTCAGATAATGCAATATTGATTATTTACTTGTACTCATTCTCTATAAGAGTAAATTTCGCGCTTGCTTACTTCCAATTGAGCTTACTTTCTGGGGAGGAGGGGGGGGCAAGGGACTAGAGTTTTAATGAGATTAGTGATCCTTGTCCCAACATGTGAATGTCCCGTAAATGAAGGTTTTGTTTAAATACTAGCAGGATGACAGCATGTAGGGTTCGTAGACGAAGTGAGAACGCACAAGTTCATTATCTTTATACGTCTATTCAATCATACTTTACACACAACTAACGAGAACAACGTGACAACATGCTTTATAGAAAGTAATGAATGACCAGGAAGAAAGTAGGCTCCAGGCTACTTCACTATACAGCATTACTTTTTATCAGCTAGAACACCAAGGAACTGAAATAAAGGTGATACACTCCTTGTCATATGTACAATTGAGAACAGAGTGCAGCTCAATGAGTTTTCAGAGGGAGTATTCACACTCCTTTTCTTTTTTTAAAACCGGACAAGTATCGCCAATATTACGAAAATGTAATACCTGAAAGATTATTTAAAGCAATCATATCTGTGTTCATTGACATAAGTACTTATTTGACATTACATTGCTTTGTCTGATATCATCAAAATTTATGTTAATGCGATGCAGAAACTGGAAGTTCTTAAATTGCTATGGAACTGATTATGGAAATAAAAAATACCTCTAGTTGATTGGTTTAATTAATCTTTTGCCCCTTCCCCATATTAGGAAAAGAGAAGGGTAGTAGAGACGTAGGCTGTACCACCAACAATCTTTGCAACTAATAAAGAATGGTGTTGAATGCTTCTAAGAAGTTGTGGAAGGTTACAATAAATTGTAACTAGCTTTACTAAAAGGATTTTATTTTCCAATCCAAGAACGTAAATGCACTTGAAGCTGCTTGTCTTGTTTCTACATTCGGTTCGTAATGGGCTTCATATTCTGTTGAAGACTAAATAGATGCATCTGAGGAAGAGGTGTATTAAAATAACAAGAATGTGTTTACCTTCTATGGAGTCTCGTGATCACATGTCAGTGCACTGGAGAGTAAGAAGTTCCTTTTGAACTGCCATCTCCATCTGGCAAATACATTAGACTTTTTTCTTCTCGGACTTGTTGAAAATATGCGTGAGAATCTAAGTGTTTATATTTGTAGGCGTGCTCAATGAATAATGATGGTTTGATAAAATAGTCAAAAAATTGTTTTCAATTTGACAAGAAAAATTTTCCTAATGAGGTGGGAAAGTGTGACGTCACGATTTTGAAAAAGTTTGAATTACGGAAAAAGTACGCAGTTTTCATGTTGCTCTATTATTAAGAACGTCAATGGCCAAAATTGGCAGTGTTGCCCTTTCCCAACATCAGCTTTAAAAGTTTTAAATCTCGTTATCAAAACCTTGTTATTTTTCGCTGGTTCCTAACGTAAGAAACCTGGTTTTGACCAGAGATCTTTTAAATTCAAACGCCTCTAGTTTAAACCCTATATACACTACAGGTCTGGCATTTGGGGAACAGCCTATTCCAGGGAGATTTATAGATATCTGGAGTCAAATATTGCTTTTTCCAAAACTTTTGATTTGGGACGTCATCACATTCCCTCCGCATTACGTTTTGCAATAGTATCATACAGAATCAATGTATCGATATTTATCGCTGTTATTGCTTTAATTATAGGATGATCAGTCTGTTACCGAAGAACAAAGAGCTAAAGGTTGGTGATGGTCTCATTTTTTTATCTGTTAAATTTCACTCATTTTTCACTTATACTTAGTGGTGCAGTCGAGTATCAGTTGCGTATCGTCTCCCTAATGATACAGTAAGAATGCCACATATTTGTTGGATAAGTTCAACATGGTGAGTTAAAAACAGGAATTGACTGTGATTCCGTTTGTTTAAGAAAATCTGATTCTGTAATCTGCCGACATGCGATAAAATTATTAAAAGGCAGACGATTTATCAACAGTGTCCCAAGAGTAGCTGTACAGCAGATGTTACCTGTAGACACAAGATGTAAATACAGACAACAGACACTACCAACAGGTTATGAATAACACTTAGATCAGATCTGCTCTTTGAAAATATATCCAATCCGATGTTCATCAAACATCAATTGCCTTCCATTGCATCTGTTTCAACCAAGTTACGAGGAGAACTGGATCGAGAAGCATAGGTCAGCATGCGCATGCCCGTTCACGAAACGTTTGTTTGGAGGTACCTACGATGCATACACCTAAACATCCAAATCTCCTTTCGTAAAGTTAAAGGTACACATTTTTATTGTAGGCACATATTGAAGGCGTTGCCCTTAGAAAAATGGACCATCTTGCGAACTTTTGTAGGACCGCTTTTGTGGATGTAACCTAAACTTATGACACTGATTGCTTATATCATTGCCAAATTTAGGACTACACTACTGTTCACTTCCTGGTATGTACACTCTATTGTTACACTATCACAAGTTTATATTTTGTAAGCACCAGTAGTTTAATTGTAATGTTAGGATACCATAAATACTTGGACTGGTACCTAAGTTGCAAAAATCTTTGTAAACAAGTTGTTTCTCTAGCAACCCCCTTGAAAGTCCTGCATTGCTAATGTTAATTAAAGTAATCTTACATCTGATAGTATTCAACTGAAAAACAGAAATGCATTGAGTGGGGAAAAATAAAAATTAGAACGGGGAGGTAACGGAATAATAATGGAGGTACTATAAACTAGTGATTAACAGCCTCAAAAGCCATAGTATCAACCATACGGTATGCATGGGATATCTAGCGATTCCTCTTGCCCTAAAATATCAGGAAACTGAGTTATTGTTTTCAAAATTAAAAGTTTCAGAGAGATCTTGGAAGTGCAATACGCAATTTACCAAAGCAATGACAATGTTAAGCTAATTTTTTAATCAAAATTATTATCCACGTTCCTTTATTATCCATCAACAAATAAAAAAACTCATCACTTTCTTGGTGATGGGTTGGATTGTGTCATCTGATATTGTGTTGCACAGGAGCAAAAGGAAAGTCTGGAAATAACTCGAAATCAAATCTTTCAGATTAAACAAACACCTCATCAATCATCTCTTAAGTCTTCCATATGTGCCTCCAAGCGCCGCACCCCTGTAAAACGCTCCAGCTGGCAGGTAAAACTATGTGAGGGTCTGTATCTCCGTTGCACCACTGGGCTGAAGGCCTGGAAGACAGACAATGGTCGCAACTCAATTATCACAGATAACGACGTTAAGAGCTACTCCAATGGAGCACGCTCGTCCGGTAGCGATGCCCGCGTGCAGCATGCGCCTCCCGACCGTCATCAGGTGACTGTGCAAAGAAACAATATATGTATTAGAATAGCTAAATGGAATTGTAAGATCCCTCATTCAAAGTGGAAAACTTGAATACGTCAGGAGAGAAATGAACAGAATGAAAATAAACTTGGTGGGTTTCTACGAGGTGAGATGGAAAGAGGCAGGATCCTTTTGAACAGGGGATCACCAATTTATTTTTTGCTCAGGAGCAGAGATTCATATGAAAGGTATGAGCATATTATTCGAAAAACGAATTGGTAGAACAATAAAAGGATATTGGGCACTCTCAGACAGAATAGTAAAACTTAATGGGAAGCCATTGGATATTAACAGCATGCAAAGATATGCCCCAATATCATACTGCACAGATGAAAGAAAGAGAATTCTACGACAGTCTTGACAAAGAAGAGCCCTACTAAAAATCACAAGAGATCGTGGTTTTATAATTCTAAAGTAGGCAATGAATGTGGTTGGGCCTCATGGGCTGGAAGAGGAGATCAAACAATATGACAGTAATGAGTACTTGGTTTCAACAACAACCAAGAAAAAAATGGACATGGAAAAGCCCAGAGATCAAATGACCTGCTTACTCATTATAAAAAGGTTTAGAAATTCCGGCAGAACAGTAGAATCATACCCTGGGGCAGACTAATGTTCCTGTAATAGCGAAAGTAAAGAGTAACCTTAAAAAGATAAAGAAGGGCATAAAAAAACAGCAAACTCCAACTAGCTGTAACGGTACCTAGTAGCAGTCAAAAACAGGTTCGGAATTCTAGACACACTTCAAGATATTGATGAGAAGTGGGAAAATTTTAAAAAGTCATCAGAGAATCGATAAAATATAATATTCCTCCAATGCAACAGACAGCAAGAGAAAATTGGATGACAGAGTTGATTTTGGAAATGATGGACAGGAAGAGGGAGAAGAGAAATGACAAAGAGAACTATGAGCAACGGAACACACTCATTACAGCCAATTGCAATGAAGCTAAAACTAAATGGCGGGAAGCGAAATGTAGAAATATTGATATGGCACACATAGTAGGTCCCACCGACATGTATAAAAGAGTAAATGATATAAGTAATAAGGAGACATTTTCACTGTAACTGGCTGCGAATCATCAAAGGATGGACAGATAATAATTAAAGAAG
>JAAAKL020015868.1:0-11291 GCA_010016065.2 Carybdea cf. marsupialis auct. non (Linnaeus, 1758)
TGGTGCAAAAATAAAGTAGGCACCAAAGGGGGACAACGAAAATCATTTTCTAGGCATCTTTTGAGGCCAGAGCTCCCTGTCTATGGCAGTTCATCATCATGTAGTATTGGAGAAAGAGGAAGGCAATTTCGACAAACTTAATTTACCTTAGAAAGTCACATGTAAAATTCATGATCGACACTGGCTCATAAATTAACACGATTCATAATATCCATACTATAGATCCATAGTAACAATTATGATAAAGAGCAACGCAAAAAGTCGTAAATTACACATTTCGAAAGCCAAGCTGTATCCAAATGCCTCACCACCCAGAGTCTAGTGACAGATACACTTTATGTAATAGCTAAACCTGATTTTGGCAGTCTACTTGGCCTGATCAATTCAGCCACGGCACTTGGCTTAGTTTTGATTCCTAAATCAAAACCAACGTTGCAACATCTCAGTGATTATTCTCATCATCTGCCTAAATTTATGGAAATTGCCTATACTTACTCGGGTACTGATTCTCAAGCAAGGTTATTCACAAACGAAGACGTACGGTTAGTCTATCAAAAATCGGAGACATCGGAGAAGCCCTACCATATCTGACAGAATTGGAACGCCTATCAAAGAAAGATGTGATTGAACCAATTTGAGGACCACGATCGGCTAGTAATCTTATTGCTACTTCAAAGTATAATGGTAAAGTTTGTGTTTGTCTTGATGCTTGTGTCATCAATACGGCAATTATACAAGAAAATTACCCTATTCCTACGTTAGATTCGATAATTGACGATATTCATGGGTCAACTCTATTTTCCGAAATTTGCATGAAAGAGGCCTATACGCAGATAGAATTTTTAACTTTCACGCTGAAAAAGGACTAATGAGGTACATACATTTATGCTATGGCATCAACAACTCTTTCGAAATTCCCAAGGAGCCATCAACAATAGCAGAGGTTAACTTCCTGAAGTTCGATTTATCTCTGATGACATTATCATACATTCTAAAACCTTAGTGGAGCATCTGAGAAGCCTAGAACCTCTTTTCAAAAAGGTTAGTTCCCTAAACTTGCGTCTAAACAAAAACAATTGATGTTTGCCAAACACTAACTATCCTTCTTTGGTGTCATCATCCCTAAGACGGTGTTGCTCCTGATCCTTCCAAAGTTTTAGCTCTTGAAACAGCAGAGCCAGCCGCAAACGTTGCAGATCTACGTAGCTTTTTGGCTCTTTGTACGTATGCCTGGAAACTCATCGATCACTTCTCAAAAAAGACTGCAGGCCTTCGTCAACTACTTAAAAAGGGTACACAATTTTCTTGGAATTTCTCTCATGAAAACGCGTTTGACGCTTTTAAAGCTGAGTTGATCAATGATAAATTTTTAAAGTTCTACATTCCATCCAAAGAAGCTGATATTGTCACCGACAGCAGAGATCCTTCACGTGGGGCCATACAGCTTTAAGCCACTGAAAAGATGCACAGATACGTACGTAATAAACATTTCCACACATACGTAGATAATGAAGCGTTGAACTACAATTTTAGTATCCTATGTAAGCTTAACACTTGCAGTTTCTGGTAGCGAATAAAGCTGCAAAATTATAAATTTACGATTCGCTACAAAAGAGGATCTAACAACATTGCTGATTTCATTTCTAGAATTCGTAGGCAGGGTGTATCAGTCACTGACACTGGTTAATGGTATATTCGTTTCATTGCTAAAACTGCAGTCTCAAAGTCGATGTCTCTCTCCTCAGTCCGTTCTGAATCCCTAGTGGACACGATTTTTTTAAACTTAGAAGTGTCAGGGAAAATTGGATACTTAACGTGACAAATTACAAGTCTTTGCAAGTTAGGCTATATGTGGTGTTAGGTATAGTTGTGTAAGGGGCCATTTTAATTTAAAGAGAAAGCATGTCTCTATGGCTAGCATGGAGCCTAAGATATTCATAGGATGGGACACAGTTATTCTAAGCCTAATGGTTTGCTACTGACTTAAATTACAAAATAGGATACCGAATGATTGGGGGGCATAGTAGTTACCCATTGTCCCACCCAAAACAACGTACAGGGATCCCAGGCATTCCGACCTATATCATACCTGTGATAGATCTCAAATGGTGATGATAATCTTTGTTTTTAGTTGCTTTTTTGCGACATACTCGATTTCGAGCATAGCGTATTGCCCAGCCACAGAGAACAATGTACTGGGGAAAGGACACAGTTACAGGGGTAGTTTTCCGTTGCCTTCCCTAACTGATAGTGAATATATTAGACTAGGCAGGGCTGGAACTCACAACCTCTGGCATGGGAGCCCGATTCCTTAACCATTAGACCATGCGCGGCTCTTAACGTTTACATTACCTTTATATACCCTCTCAATTCTTTCATATGTTATCTTTCCTATGGTCTTTGTGTGATTGCAACTCTATCACAGAAGACAATAGGTTAGCATTTGAAGAGTTCGCTAGATGATGCGCCTTATGCAGCTTATGCGCGCCATCATGCCTTTGCACCTTTGCACCTTCACGCCTTCGCGCCTTTGCACCTTCGCACCTTTGCACCTTTGCACCTTTGCGCCTTCACGCCTTCACACCTTCGCACCTTTGCGCCTTTCCGAAATGTGTTCTCGCCTTCATGCCCACTTGCTCTAGCTTTGTACGTGCCTTTGAAAATCTGATGCACCTTTCAAACTACGACGCGTCTTTGAAAATCTGACGCACCTTTAGGCAAATCGGACGCCTTTTAGAGATTTAATAGTATATATTCTGCGCTTTCTTTTGATATAAAGTTGATATGTTGTCAACCTGTCTTTTAGGAGATATCGGTTTCGACAGTGACCCTGCTACATCAGAAGAAATTTCTTATTTGATATGTGAAAAAAGAATTGATATGTAGTAGAAGAGTTTATAGTTTTACCTATTTAACTTGGCTAATTTGGCCATCAAAACTTGACATCGAAACGTAAACAAAGTTGTCCCCGAATGACCCCATGTCTACTCTGCATGCCACAAATCGAGTCGGAAGAATTGTTTCGCACTTCATATACCAGTTATTTTCATAATAATACTTTAAAATTATACTAGTCAACTGACAACAACTACTGACTATGAACCACAAAGTTAATAACAAATGGCTACAGAATGGCTATGAAAGGGGTAAGCGTGTCTGGCTATAAAAAAAATTTGAAACAAGACAGGGAAAATCAGACAAAGCTATTTAATAGCTTTTTTCTTGGCTTTCCTTTCATATATAGTTTACAACTGTGGAACGTGTATTTTAAGAGATATCGGTCTCGATAGCCAGGCTGGTAGATAATTGTTAACTGAACGGCTGCCTATAGAAGGATGGTTATGAAAATGCTCAGCGTATTTCGCTCTAAAATCTTTTGAACAACATAGAAAAAATCGGAAAAATAAATGTAATAGCTTATTTTCTTAGCTTTCACTTCCTTTCTAAACTATATAGATTTTCAATGTCTGTAAAAAAGTACTGGTTCAAACAGAGATAGGTGTGATAGACTTCTTCTGGATCTGAAAAAAGTGTAAAACAGGCTACAATTAGGATACAATCCAAAGATGACACTAGAAGTATCTATTTCGACTGCCCATGTTCATATATCAATTCCATTAAATTTCTGCGTGACTGCTGGCACTTAGCTTTACATGCAGTCGTCTACACAAACCACACTGCAGCAAACGTTATACATTGATAACAAGCAAAAGCAACACTCAACAAAGGAAACACAACAGACTTGTAATTACGGACCAACATATCAAGCATTACGAAAGGACTTAACACCAAAATACAAAGAAGGCTCCCATAACAAAAGTCTGTCCTCTGAGTTCTTTGACGCCCGCAAAATAAATCCTCGAGAGAAACTCTTACTAAAAGAAGCTTGTCCGCCGGTGAAAATCAAATAAGCTATTAAATCACTTGGTCCGATTTTGCCTGTCTTGTTTCAAAATTTGTTTATAGCCAAACACGCTCACCCCTTTTCATAGCCTTCTTTCTGTAGCCATTCGTTATTAACTTTGTGGTTCATAGTCAGCAGTTGTTGTCAGGTGGGTTTCCATTCTCCCCCTTAAGATGCAGATGATGAGCCTATAAAAAGGATAAATATGATATCATCGTTTTCTTTGCACAATCCTGAGTTAACTAGTATAAGTACTAGTATAAAGTCCTTCTGACTAGCCTGATTTTTATATTCCATCCTTAAGAGACAGTGATTGTATAGCGTACTTTCGTCTTTCTAGAGAGGTGGGAAGCTGTGCTTAGCGTGTTTAAGCCAAGGGATAATTTTTTCTAACTTCTAACAACATATTGCTCTTCCTCATTGAATTGTGAGTTGGAGAGTATACGGCTTGTAATTTCTGAGTTTCAAATAAAAACACTACGGAAATCGCAAAACTCTTTTTAAACGCCTTCTTCTGCCCTTTCGGTACCTGGCGGTAGTTATTAAAATGCTTTAGCAGGGTTGCTGTCGAAACCGATATCTCCTAAAAGACAGGTTGGTGAAATATAAACTTAATGTCAAAAGGAAGCGCAAAAGATATGGTATTAAATCTCTAAGAGGCGCGTCAAATTTGCCAAAGGCGCGTCAAATTTGCCAAAGGCGCGTCAAATTTGCCAAAGGCGCGTCAGATTTTCAAGGGCGCGTCAAATTTGCAAAGGCGTGTCAGATTTGCAAAAGGCGCTTTAAATTTTTGAAGGTGCGTCTGAGGCGCGCTCAAATAAAGGCGCGCGGGCGCGTAAGGCGCCTCATTTAGCACATTCCTTCAAGACAAAGTGGGAAACCGGTTGTCTTGTCTAGTTTTGATTGACAGCTTGCGGCGTAAACCTTGTCAAGCAGAATGAAAAAGTTTTCATTCTTGAAAGACATGCCTTGTCGTGTTCCTTTGTTCTCGGCATTATATTTTGGAAGATTGCACGTATGGTGATCGTTTCAATGAACTGAATATAAACTGAAGTAGTAGTGAAACCTTACGAGATCGTTTGAATTTCAGTAGAAGTTTGTATCTTAGGACAGTCGTTTGCCTCTGAAGTAATAACAATCGAATCAAGGCAATACTCTGTTGGTCCACGTCAGCCATTTCACAGCAATTCTCGCATTTCAAAGCTCGTGGAGCCGTTTGATTACTTGTAGTTGAGTTGTCTCTTCCGAGATGTGTCAATCAAAGTCAGGTGCTCAACCAAGACATTGACGACGACATGGACAAGGACAACGACAACGACAAGCCTTGCGCCGCAGTGGAAACCAGGCTTTAACGGCTTAACATTCACAAGGGTCGCGGATTAATCTCTAACACATTTTACTACTAGTGTGGAGCAATTGACATAAAAATTGTATGGACTCTCTCCTCCTCATGTCAAAAGATTTTCAATGAATGAAAATTCAAAATGATAACATCGGAGTACCTGTAAAAACATGATGCAGGTGCATAAAAACGTTTACACCGTCTACTAAGTGACTTAGAACTGATGGGGTGTTTGTATATTTTATAGAGGTTCAAATGAACTTTATATGAAACTCTGAGCTGAACTGTGTATTCTAACTAGGAAAGATTCCTCAGTATATTGTACGGTTATTCTACGTAATCCATAACCTGGGGCCTGTTGCATAAAACTTTTATTACTTCATTAGTGCTAATAATCAGCGACTAATGAATTTCAAGTGTTGCATAAAATTTCGGATTTATTGTTACATAAGTGACTAATATATTATTGCATTTCATAAGTAAAGACAAAAGAGACATCAGTTTATCTTGAGTCGCTGTAACATAAATACTGCCCAAAGCCTCTACTAATTTATTATCGTTGAAAGTTCCATGGGTAACTGCAGCACCTAGAAATACTTCATTACTTGGTAAAATCTTCGTTTTGTTCAAATTTCTCGATCTGTTTGATGACTCAAGTGATTAAGAAAGGGGTAATAGCAGCTATTTCAAATTCGTCGCAATTTTGAATGGACGGATGAAGATCCGAGAGTCAGATTTCGATTAAGTGACAGACAAGTAGATTTCCTCATCAACAATCATCTGAGGCAGAAAACGGGCAGGATATTTGGGTTAACTTTATAGGTCGACAGTATGGCAATGGTCAATAACAACAGATGTTACTAGGTAATCTTCTCTGTAGAGCCTGCACATAAGGCATGCGCACAAGGTGCGATTGTTACTGCCTAAGACTTTGATAACTACGTAACTTTTGCGCTAGTAATTTTTAAATTAACCCACCCTGAATGAAGCAGATAACGGAATTTTATCAGTGCTGACATTATTCAATGTTCAATATCTTACACTGTACTTACACTTCAACTATACAGTATACACTTCTGAATTGCTGTACACCTCTTTATGTATGCTTTTTGTCTATTTAATTATTATAGATTAGAATAATATATGCTTACGTCGTGATGCAGGCAGATGAATCTCAATCTGAAAATGCTGTGTGACGCACTGGAAGATGGAAAATTATGATGGCAGATTTCTAGACCCTGTTTACACGAGAAAATAGGAACAGTTCCGTACCAAAGTGAATACGATGCCACATATTGCAGAGCGTACACACCACAGGACTTCGATGATGGCTCATTTCCTCCTGTGTTTACGCAGGGACGAATCGCCATAAGCTGTGCATACTTAATACGTATCTACAAATCTTGCAGGCTGATAACGACTAAGACGGCTGATGCCTTGGCTACTGCCGATTCGATCTATCAATCTCTTTGCCTTCAATAGAGTATATTGCTACCTCCTGCATTGAGTACTCGGGCTATACATTGTCTGAACCATTATAAAACGGTTTTTTTCAGTAAAAACGAGACAACGAAAAAAAAGTGTCGATGGTATTTATCCATCTTGTTGAGATCTGTACTGACAGTGAAACATAAAACAAACCTTCAACTTGTTAGAAATCAACGATATATTCAAATAGGCTCTCAATCCTATTATAAAACATATCCAGCCCATTTGCTGCTTACTATTGTTTTAAAGGATACGAAAACTTTCTAGAGACCATACTATTTGCATGATATTCTTTAATAGGTAGTTGAACATTATGTATACAATCTTTTTTGTTATTACTATTAGACGATTGATTTGATTTTCATTCAAGTTCTTCTCGATAAAAATAAGGAAAGGTTTGGTCAAACTATAGACATTAGTTTAAGATAAGGATACGTTTTGCTCATACTTTCATGCACATCTAAGGAGCAGCTATGTAGATTACAGCACAGCGGCAGATTCATGATATGTAGATAGAGTTTGTACTGTTCAAAGGGATATATCAAGAAGGGTTCAATCATTTTTGGAACACAGGCTTAATGACATACTCAATGGGGGTTAAGTTGGTTTTATAATACCTTCGTATGGGTGCTAATGCAGATGCGCTGGTGGAGGAAGCAAACATAGATGACGCGTGATACAATATTGTTTTAAACCTATATTTGCAAGGCCTTTTATCATAACGGCCATGTTCCATCTGTTTCGTTACAAGGCAATTCGGGTACGATGATGATCATAGAGTGAAACCTCGTGAATTTCGGAATTCTTGTCTTCATGATAAATTGTAAAGTATAAACTAAACCTACTTACGGGTTATCGAAGTTCCACTTGGAATGATTGAAACAATGATGCATGCAATACCTCCTGCAAGCATAGGAATCGTTACAGTTTTTTTGCGACCAAACCTAGCAAAGAAATGATGTTTTTATCAGTTGGAATCTTTCAGTAGAAACCTTTAATGAAAATATCTGCTATTATACATGATAGAACAATTATACTTGTCTTTGTTACCTAAAACATGACATTTGTTGCAAATAATGGCGGCCCTAAGCTTCGCATCCTCCATGCCAAGTAACGAGACTACGAGTTATCTAGGGATTGTAAATGGACAAAATTGCCATATTTGATTGACTGGGCTATGTTGCTATGATAAATGACAGAGAAGGTCCTAGAGTGCCATCCACTAGTACTGATCGGTGGACTTCATCAGCTGTAACGTGAGTGCTCTCCTGAGAAGGATTCTATAAGCTACTAACCTATAGCTGATACTTTAATGCTAGATATTGGAATATACAGGAAGAGTTGTAGAACTTTTGTTGAACATTACTTTTTATTAGATAACTTTCCCTTTACTGCCGAGCCACAAAGTTTGGCCTATCATCCGATGACTGTCGTGCCGTAATCAATTTACCTCCTCTAGAATACTGTATTAGAAAGAAGGACAATAAGCATCAAGTGGGGAGAATACAGACAGTGTTTAAGCTTATGGAGAGGCATGAACGTGTATAGAGGAAGGAGGAGAACAGGGATATATTCTTCGATGTTACGCAAAAGCAGAGGCGACTGTCGATCTCTTCTTTCGCTTTGGATTCCTTTGTGAAGTACCTAAGTACACCTACCTGTTACAAAAGTCTATAGCACAGACTACTGCTGGAAATTCTACAAGGCTTGCTAAGATGTAGTTTCTGTACATACTCCCACCAAGATCATTTGCTCCCAAGGAAACGCCATAATAAACCATGCCAATCACCATCCTTTGGGGGAAAATTATTGATACGATACATAAGCTAATTGCCTAATTACTTAATAATAACAATATTGCTTAGAAGAAAAACTTGAAAAGTTATTCAATTAGCCGTCATGCATGTGCTTAGAGTACATCCAGGGAAATCCACCAACTAATGACCAAAATTGATTTCATAACAAATAGAGTATCATTTGACTGATATTAGTGCTATAGTTACTTCCTTTTTTGTTTATATAATCTATAATGATTATTATGTATTTTACAAAGAACTGCAGACTCCCCTGATGTACCTGATAACATTTAATTCTAATGTGACATTATCCATAACCACCGTTTAGATCTGGTCAGTATGTTCAACCTAATATTGTGACAAAAAAGGGATTTAAAGGGCGTTGAGGATGATTATCAAAAACTATAGAAGAAAATTAGTAGAATACTTGGACTCGTGCCTTGAATTAAGTGCAATATATAACTTTTATGTAAAAAATTTGTAAATGAGTGCCATAGGTGAGATAGCGGCAGATAGTAGATCATTTATACAGATGACAAATTGTTAGAAATAACGAACACATAATCTCCCAAGAAAAATAAGAGGTGCATTATACTTTTTATTTATTACATTTTCACATAAACATTATTTAACTGCCGGTGAACTATTTGTCTTATAGGCTGTTTGTTTTGCTTGTGTAAGTATGTGTGTGTGTTTGTGTGTTTGATTGTGCATGTGTGTGTTGTTGTTGTGGTTGGTATTGTTACTAGAAACACAGTATTAATTTAAATCAAACATCCCTAGTATTTAATAGTGTTCCACTGTATTTATTTGATGAATATTAATGAAAATAAATTTAGAAATTAAAAATAATTTATGCAAATGGCAATGACCTTTTTAAAATACTATTACTATAATTACAGTTATTGTTATCATGTTATTATGATGGATGGCTTGAGCCCGCAAACGGTCACCAATATCTGCTGTATCTTAATAACAGGTTTTCGGATGGTGTCTTCCCTTCCCTTTCCCCCCTAAATATCTTCCTCGTTCATTACTCGTTCATAGGCTGGATTATTTCTGACATAATCTGATTGTTATTATTATTATCATTATCATTTGAATAATTATCTGTTTGAATTACATTTCCTGAAATACTCATTCCCAAGGGCTGCTATACGAGATCCTAGCCAAAATTAAATATCAGTGGGGGCAATAGCTGTTGGGCTAGTAATCAAATTTACGACAGTTCTTTTTGTCCTGAAATTTCTCTTTTTTTGCCTTAAGGACTGTCATCTGTTCAAATGATAATTAAGTATTGACTATTCTTCCGAGGAAAAAGCCCTTCCTCTACCTTAACGTCTCAGTGATTGTGACTAAAAAGAGAAATCTATAATACTTTTAGACATAAATATTTGCCATGGGTTAGTTGGAAAAGAGTTTTCAGAGTCTTTGAGGATCTTTTCAAATCATGACTTTAAACAAGCAGCCAACCTACACAGGCCGACATTTATTGTACCTCGAAATCGTGCCTCGAAATCTCAGGAGATTCAAAATACGGAGAGAGAAAAACCACTGCTCAAATTTTGACCAAAATGGTTGATAAATACCCCACATACTGGTATTTAGGAAAAAAGAACGTAACTTGAAACTGACAAATCCTAATTCCCTGGGATGCACAAAACTTTTAAATCGTACATAAAAGATTGTGCCCCTCTAAACTGAAATGGCACCTACTCTTGGGAAAACCTATCCCCTGTTTAAGAACATCAGTGAAATTGATATAAAAATGAATTTATATGTCAACTTTTTATTCTTTGCGGGAGTTGTTGATTTACCCTCCTCTGTTAGAATTTTATTATAGTGCGTACTCTTGAATATAGGATACGCCCATTCTTTCTAGGGACATTGATACAGAGTTTACCGTTATATCTTAAGCATTTTCCTTGCACCATAACACTAAAAATTTCATCACGATGATGCACAGAAATTGTTACATTTGGAAGACCTTGGCGGGATGATAATTATATGATAATCACATAGAGTATTCCTTTTATAAAGAATTTCCATATATCTAAGATATGATATCATACCTTCGAGGATAAAGAGAACTGGATAAACTTACAGGTCACTGGGAGCCTCATTCCTATGCCTAAAACACATAGAAATATTTCATAGGCCATTGATCAAAAGGAGGCGGACTGATAAAATCCGGTATTAACTCGGAATTTATAGTGTACTGGTTTTTGGTGCAGTGACGAAGTCCATTTGAGCATATCACTTCTATAAATTCTACAATTGTGTGCGTTACGTTAATTTTTATAGTGATCCCATAGTAAAATATTGTTACAAAGAAAATGAAAGTTGAATTTCTAAACTTAGCTCCCTAACGTGCAGCTCAATAAAACGGGTGTTCAAATTGGTTATCATAATATGAAGCTGGATTGCCACTTTTATTTTGGGCCATTAAGCAATCTGTAATTACAAGAGCCTCACTAATCGATAATAAATTAGGGGTTAGTAAAGTTCTCATACTAAACATATGTCATCTGACAACACACGTGTCTTTCTCGGATCTATTTAATAGCAGACTGCCATGTTATTTACACCAGCCCAGCCAGGTCTCTATTCAGCAACATTTTATTCTCTACATTCGTAATCACATAATATCACTTAGATATGTTAAATTTAATATTAGACTATTGATTTATTATGATAATGAACACCATTCTAATAAAGCGTGCTATCGATTGCACTTGCTGAGGGCCGTAGAAACACCTCT
>JAAAKL020015870.1:0-11291 GCA_010016065.2 Carybdea cf. marsupialis auct. non (Linnaeus, 1758)
CAAGTGCCCCCCCCCCCCCCTCATATTGACCATAACTTGGGCAATTGACCCTTCTCGAAAGTAATCAAAACCAGACTGTTTCCTGGGGCGAAGTCTTCCATCAGACTTGAGTCTGATGATGTGAACACAGGCAAAATACCGCAACCGCTTGTCCATCAGATCTGTCGTAAGATCTGTCTGATAGTGTGAACAGCCCTTACGCGATTAACTCCCTTTTTATGCGGAGGGAAAGCGATGACGTCACAAATCAAACGTTTTAGAAATAGTACAATCTGACTCCAGGTATCGAAAAGCAAGCTTGGAATAGGCTGTTTTCCAAAGTAGCAGACCTGTAGTGCATATAGTGTTTAAACTAGAGGCGTTTGAATCTCAAAAATATTGCAGGTCACCAATTAGGGAGAATCGTCACCAGGCCCTGAGATGTCTAGTTCTTGCTCACGTTAAGATTGTAAGTTCAGTTTTCCCTTATTTGTGATTGTACACGCTGGCTATATTAATACAGTTATGTTTTACGTAATTTGAGGGTATTTTGTCGACGTTTTCCCCACACCAACGGCATTAGAATTCATGACCTACGTATTCGTGACGTGCGCTCCAGTATCTGAGCTACGTGACCCCCGTTCGACGTTGAACATCAAAATTTACATGTTTCTATTTCACCTGCTTTGGTATAGAAATGTTCCGGGCATTACTTCCTTAATGATAAATTACTCGCTCGAATTTAAAAATCTTCTCAGGATTTCGTTATATATTCGCAGTTTACAAATTTACACGAACAAGTTTTGTGGCTTTGTATGCGTTAATCGTTTAGTTATGAATTTGTGTAGACAAATGTAGAAAATAGAAATTAAAACTGATTTGAACCTGCCGTTTAAAAAATTTAGACATAAGACATAAACGATGTTATCAATTCCAACGTGAATGGTGACCCAAGTCCTCTCTGTTCTTATCGCCAGGTGCTATCTATCAAGTCCTTATATCCTAATTATTATCGACTAATAGGGGATGGTCGGGTAGGTTGAGTAGTTTTTTACATTGAATGCTGTAACTCCCGCAATTTCTTTCCCAGAAGGTCTAAACGAAGTGAATAGCTAAATTCAAAATATTAAACGTAAACATGAATTTTAAAAATATCACTAAAATCGGTCAACTTACCCCGCATGTGGGGTAAAAATTTGTGGATTATAAGGTTCTACCAGTCCCGGGATATTATAAATTTTTACAGTACGGCCTGGCAGTGTTCTCATCCAATTGTCCATTACAAGATTGTAGGCTATTTCGAATGGACAATAAACGGCATTGTCAAGTGGTTGCAGGCGATGAGGTGTGTAGGGAGGCAACGCCAGAAATACCAGGTCTTCATCCTTAGTCTGAGGCTGTCAAAAGAGAATTTGTGAAAGTTTCTCGACACAAGCAGCACGTGGATCCTATATTATACAACAAAATATACACAACGACAGTACACAGCGAGGTGACAAGCCTCATGATTGGAAGATAAGCGATAAGGCCTCTAGCAAGGGGTGGTCAACTTACCCCACTGCTCAACTAACCCCATCCTCCCGTAATAATTATAAAATTGAAGAGGTCACTCAAGACTCAAGAGCACTGACACTGCAACTGACCCGACAAGCTAAGACATAATTTTATAAGACAAGACAATATATTTTAGAAGAAAAAGCATTTCATCCATGCTTCACCTTCAAAATCAAAAATGACGCAAGACAGGAGAGGCAGTTTCATCCCTCTTTTGTCCTCATATATGTAGGGTAGTATTTTTATACATATATTTATGTCTTCCTTGCCTTTTTTCTAGGTACTTCTCAATGAAACCTCATGGTGCTGCCTCGAAACGTAATAACGAGCTCGGAGAAGAAATTCATCGCAGGTTCCAAAAATTTGGCTTTAAGTCCAAGAAGGAATCCTACAATGTTCTCCTTAGTTACCCACGAGACGATAAACCCAACTATGCTCATATTATTGACGATTCAGGAAAGCCTCAATTTACCTCTCAGAAAATAGAATCAGTGCTTGAACCGAGTGAAAATTCACCAAACAATCTGTTGCCATTTCATGCCTATTCACCGGCATCAACAGTTGAGGTAACAACGTATTATGTTATTTCTAGATACCAAATCGTCATTGCGAATGATTCTTTTTCGTATTTCCTTTGTATTGTGCTAATTCACTATTTGGATATAGACACATGACGTCAGTTTGTTCTGTAAACTTTCCGGTACGACTCCAAACCATGAAAGGTGGCTATGAGGGCTGCAGCATTTCATGTACCAAATCCGATGAAAATAATGCTTTTGTGGTTCTTGTTTGTTAGGTTTAGTTTATGGTGTCTACATCAACATTAAATGGCCTTAAAGCAGCGTACTTATGCTATTTAGTAACGGTCCTAAACAACTATTATTTAAAAGGCAGTTATGACTACCACAAGCGGGACTTTGTCTGATTGATTCCAGGCACCTGTTCCTGAACCTGAAGTAACCAAAAGCCTAAGGTACTCAAAACCTAAAACAGCTGCGGTTTTAGAAGGTGCGGGGACTTGGGCCGAAAAAGTTTGCGTGGCCCCATGACGACATGCATTGCAAGGCAGTTCAGTTCGTAGTGTGGAAGTTCCTGAGATACTGCATTTCCTCCAGTGGGTATAGTTTTAAGTTTCCACTTACTTCGGAGATTAATATGGGCAGTTAGATATATACTATTTTCTTAGTATTTAAGCGTAGCGCCCCCTAGGCTTCGCGCCGTTGCCCTGTTGCCCCCTCCCCCTGAAACAACCATTTAGTCCTAAACTTGAGAACAGGAGTGTTGCACTGACTATTCTATAGATATTAGCTAACGTTACATTAAAATGTTAATAGATAGGAATTCTTAAAGGGTTTACTTGCATATGACAGTAGAATCTCCCTAACTACCAAGTCCCTTCAAACCGATATGGCGCTCGAAGTAAGCATTTTAGACAATCTGACGTCGTCTCTATCAGTTTTCATGTTACAGATTACGGAATCCGTTTTAAGGTTTTAATAATTTAAAAGATACTATAGAAACAGAAAGTTTGCCATTATAGAGATATAGTCACGTATGAGTGGCGTGTGCCTCGATGTATTTTTAGCGCCACGTTAGTTACCAATCATTCAACGAATAACATAAATATCCAGCTCTGTACAATTAATTAGGCCAGCGTCTCTGCGTCATGTGAATTGACTATATAGGATAGATCAGGAGGCCGCGTGGTCGAATCCCGTCGGGGTCACCATGTGTTGGTCTCCTATGATCATGACTTCGCGGGACAATAGCAGCATAAGCTGTAATATTCGCGTAATGAAACTAGTTGTAAAACCAAAACCACTACGAAAAGCAATTAGTTGAAGTCAAGCAGAATGTGTGTATGGCCTGGGCTTTACAAGGAAGATGAGTTTATTTTAGAAAGAAAAAGAAACAATAATTCGGGAATGACTTTTCAGGCAATTGATGTCCATTTCTACGGTATTGACGTCGAAGTTTCCGCGGTTTGACAACCGTATACAGCAATGCTAATATTAACTGTGAGTCACCACAACAACGAAGGAGTTGTTATTAGTTAGTTAGTTGTTGATAGAGCCTGACAGTCACTATTTACAAGTAATCTTTTCGGAATTTTTAGCTATCATAACACTTACTACCAGCATTTGGCAAATGGCAAAAATTGAGATATATTGAATTTACTGTTTATTTACAGGGGGATGTTGTTTATGTGAACTATGGTCGTTATGAAGATTTTAAGGAGCTGAAAGCCATTTACAAAGTTAGCTGCAAAGGGAAGATTGTCATTGTGAGATACGGGAAAATATTCAGAGGAAATAAGGTTTGATATCCCATTTTTTACCATTTTAGTATCGAAGAAGGATTGCGCTGAAAGCACATAAAAGTTCATTACCGTTGGAGTAACTATTCCGAAGATACATAGGGGTGCTTCAACCCCCCTCTTCCGGGGCAGAACCGTTTTGCCAAAAACCCGAGCAACAGAAGTTAAACTCATATGGCTTAAGAGTGGCTTGGTGCTGAACGTTAAAAGATATATACACTATATAGAAAAATCAACTATCTCAAGCGGACAACACGAAGTTATCTGATAAATTTAAATCCTATTACAAATCCTCAGACTGGTTTTAATAGCCCAAACGGCTTAAGGTTTTCAAGACTTACGTTTGTCTGCATGTACTTTATGCGTGTGAGACTTGGGAGACAAGTAGGGAATGGCAGCCATGCACAATGTTTTTAAGCAACACAGATGTATCTCTAAATTTATACTGATAAGAATTTAATGAATAAACGTAGGAAGAAACGACGAGCTGTTGGTAAGAGAATGAACAGCTGCTTATGAAGAAAAGATAACCGCAATCAGTTTACATTTTTCGGTATCGCTTTATAAAGACGGCAAAAGGACGCCTGCCTCCAATCTGCACTTGCAAACAAATATGCACAAAGGGAGAGGGGAGTTTAAGAGGTAAAGTCAAAGAAAAACCTACTTCGATTTTCTGTCTAAAAAAACAGAGAGAAGAAGAAAAGACCTAACTTTATATCTTTTTAACACTGTTGTTTATATTGGTATTTTATGCGTGACGTATGGACTAGTGATTCTCAATGAGGTAGGATATAACACATTGCAAGGCCTTTCTTTATATCTTTTTAACACTGTTGTTTATATTGGTATTTTATGCGTGCCTTATAGACTAGTGATTCTCAATGAGGTAGGATATAACACATTGCAAGGGCTTTCTTTTTTATTTAACATGTTGGAACCCTGCTGTTAAGGGAAGACACTTTTGTCTCTCTTCCCCAGTCTTCTTGAAAGTGTGAGAGTCAGAGTTTTTGTTGCGTACATCACCTTGCTTGTAGAGCCATCGCTAGTTAGAAATAACTCAAATGTCAAGAATTGTTTCTTTAGATATTTATTAAGTAAGCAGAAATGTTTACTACGATCGTCATTCAGGTCAAGAATGCAGAGATAAACGGAGCAATTGGTGTTCTGATATACAGTGATCCAAAGGACTATGGTCCAGTTGCAGACAATGAGGTTTTCCCGAACAGCTGGTGGTTATCACGTGATGGGGTTCAGCGAGGATCAGTGACGTCAGTGAAAGGAGACGCACAGACCCCTGGGTACCCCTCAACCGGTAAGCTAGCTAAAAATGCTTTGGATATATAGAATTGTATTTGACGTCTTCTTAAAAATATCTTAAAGTATAAATCGTTAAAGAAATATGATAAAAAGTAAGTAACTTTGTAACAGAAAAAAAATAAAGGTATAATAAAGACATGCCATTTGACGAATGCCCAACATCTCCAAAAAATGTAAAGTATTATATCGTTACTTAATCGATGCATGTTGGCTGTTTGAAAACTGCATGTTTGACCTCGGGTTGTTAAGTGTAGTCATGCACGTGACATAAAAACAGTTTCGGTTTCGGCTTTGAACTATATGGTGCTCGTGCAGAGAGTTCCGTATGGACTATTTGCAAATCTATACATTCGTGCAGAGAGTTCCGTATGGACAATTTGCAAATCTATACACTCGTGCAGAGAGTTCCGTATGGACAATTTGCAAGTCTATACACTCTGTTTACGACAGAATTTGGTGACACACTGTCAAGTAGCTCGCTGCACTGTCAGGAACTAAGTGCAACAACAACTGGAAGTAAGAAGTTGCAGCATAAGAGAAGAACAGTATGATTGATGAGTAAATATCAAGTACATTACATGTCTCCTGGTAGCCGCCGTTGATTAAGTAGAGATTTATTCATGATATGATACATGCTATTGATCTCTAAAAATCACTGGATCAAGCATCTTCTGGCTCAAAGTGGGGTCAGTCGTTGGACGCAATTTCAGTCCCCATGGAACAAAGCTTATAAACAATGTTACGTAACATGGAGGACCTTTACGCGCTATCTTAACTTACGGGGACTAGTACTCATGAGTCGTGACCACACTTTTTCGCCTTTGAAAATAATAAGAAGCTCAATCCACTCTATGTTAGAGATAAGTGATGCGTGCATGGACCTAGACCTCACTCTGACAATGAGATCTGTATCTTCACTTTACAAAGCTTTAAAAGTGTGAAAAGGATTCAGAAGCGAAATTCCAAAAGAATAGTATGTTGCTAAAGTTTCTTAAATGTAAGTTAGAGATCTAGACTATTTTGGCACTCTCTTCCAATGTACACTGCTTTTCTTATGAATACTTCTGGTAAGCAAAAATTGTTTGTTGATCGAGCTCCTTTGAGTCTGCTCTAGCCATTAAGATTTTGTATGACGTTTGGGAGATCCAATCGAAAAAGTTTTATGTCATTCTCATTTATGGCTCCGAGGGCAACTTTAGGCGGAATGTCTCACTGCCTTATAGTTGCATAGACTGTAAAGTTCCGTTAGGAAAGAAATAAGTTCGCAGGCTGTTTGTTTAGTAAGAAATCAGCTGCAAAAAATGTTGATTGCTCAACAAGCGTTGGCACGTCAAGCTATTGCATCATGCAAATTGGTCACTATTGTAACAACCTGCATTGACAGAGCTGGTTATAGCTCAATCTTGAAGTCGGAAATGACAGAAAGAGCCAGTCCATAAACTTACCTACGAACGATAGCGTCTATGTCTTTACACAATCCGTCACCTCTTTACAACTCCAACTTTTACCAACTACTGACTCAAGACTATTACAGATTCTTTGTTCATCCAACAAGGAAAATTACAAATAAGTTAAATTTCAAAAATCACTGGTCAAAACTCCTTGATATTACTTGGTTCCTAACTTTAGAAACCAGTATCAAGAAATAAGGTCTTGTTAGAAAGATGCAAAACTGAAATGTCGGTGTGGGGAAAGGACCACACTCTCAATTTTGGCCATTGAAATTCTTCCTAAAAGGACAACATGAACTTTTCCATAATTCAAACAGTTTTAGAATCGTGACGTCACACTTTCGCTCCGCATACCTAATTTGTCCTACCCTTCCTCTTCTCCGTTTGAGAATGAGACTGTGACCTAAAGCGTTTGCTAAGAGCGGATCATGTAGGCAAAAAAGGGTTCCCCCAAAGGAGGGTTATTGGGACACATTTAACTTACTTACTATTCGAACTTCTCAACTTTTTCAATAACGTTTTCGATCCGTGAGTTAAGAGGAGATAAATGAAAGTGAAATATGCTAAGGTGAATATACTCTAATTTCCAGTTCCATAATCGTCGAAAATAATTCTTTGTTATCCTCACAAAAGTAACATTATCAAGTTTCACATTGTACTTTAGATGCCGCCTACAGAGTAAATAACACCGAGCTCCCCAAGATTCCAAGTCAACCTATATCAGCACAGGATGCCGAACAATTTTTGAGGTATCACCAATGCGTTGTGTAGAATGTTTTGCTCGTAAAAGTTAAAGTTTTGATTTCAGCTGGACTATAATGACTAAAAAAAATTGAACATTTCATACTGTGCTATTCTATACTAGACATAAGCAGTATATCTAAAGTTCCAAGAGGATAAATTATTGATTGGGGATTCTATTTGTTACGTCTTCATGATACAATACCGCATCGGAGAGACGAGAAGCAGCAATAAACATTGGAGACCCGAAACTACCTTATCTTAGGCATCTTAATTCACCATGAAGACGAGTCTCTTTGCTTCTGCACTAACAAAGCGAACGTATTCCAGTTTTTGATGGGCGTCATTTTGGTTTGTTTCGACATTGATCCCCATGATTTTAATTCACGGTGCTGAACGACACACGGGGCATTCTTTTATTTTGTGAGTTGAAATTTATGACCAATGTAGCTGAAAAATTGTGCCTTGATCAACTTCGTGATTCATGTGGAGCACCAAGTTTTGTATATTATATTTATATATTTAGCCACACAACATATTCGTCTTCCTACCTGCGCTTTCTTGGTATCTGATTTCCAGGGTCCTTTTAAGATGTACCTTAATTAAGATGTACCGTAAGATGTACCTGGTGGAAATTCCGTTGGTCGACCGCGATATAAGTTAATGGCCAATGTAAGACAATGGACTCATGTGAATACTATTGATGTATTTAGACCCATGGACGATGGACCGCGTAAACAGCCAGACCTACAGTTTCCTTGATTTGCTTTTACTGTGTAGCATGTTTCAGGCACAAGTAAAATCCACATCGTCATAGACAGCCCTGTCTTTGTAAGGTGTCAGCAACTATGGCTCTCCACAACGTCCCATTGTCCATGGGTCTAAATACATCAATAGTATTCGGTCGACCAACCGAATTTCCACCAGGTACTCAACCAGTGAGGACGTTCATTAAATGTAACTCGACCCGATGCATTCGTTAGCTGAACTTATAAACAAACTTAACTTTGGGTAGAACAAGTGCCACTTCGTACATACGATAACTTGTGTCTTGTGATTATTCGGGTTTACGTTTTATTTTCGCCAGCTGATTACAGCTATGCGAACAGATACAGAATACGTGATACAGAACTAAGGAGGAAGAATTTTAGCACAGGAGTTTAAGGTTAAGACAGGATTTTATTAGTCCGCTGAAAATAATACGTGTAGAGTGTTGTCTTATGAACTGCATCACTAAATAGACATCCATTGATGTGAATGTTGGTTCCAATGCGTCCTTGTGCGAAAGAGACAGATGGGCATCCATTGTGGTACAAGTGAGTTCTTTATAGATTCTGTTACCTTCAGGACAAACAAAATAAACATGGATGTAACATCTCTTCTTCATACATAGGATTGAGAAAGGCGTAATATATATACAAAATATTTGTCAACGTAGGATCAGCTTTTTAATTTTCACGGATAAAATTTTACATGTGTTAAAATGTTACATATTCCTTCACCTTCTCTTTCACTAAATATTTCATTGCAATTTGTTTAGTCTAACCTATATCTATACCTAATTTAGCAAGATGGCTGGAGAGGAAGTCAAAGAGGCCTGGAAAGGAGGATTGAAAATAACATATCGAGTAGGACCTGGATTTTCTGGCAAGAGTGCGAATTGGTAAGGCCTGGGATATGATTACGATATAAAGTATAGACATATACACATACATGTACAAATACGTATACATATACATATACATGTACATATGCATACGCATATACATGTACAAATACGTATACATATACATATACATGTACATATGCATACGCGTATACATATACATGTACATATGCATATACATATACATGTACGTATACGTATACATATACATATACATGTACATATACATATACATATGCATATACATATACATATACATGCACATATGCATGTACATATGCATATACATATACATATACATATACATGTGCATATACATGTACATATGAGTTTTTAGTAGGTTGTAGTGAAGAATTACCCCACTGATTATATTTTAAGAAGGAATCATTAGATTTTCTCTTTTCTAATGTCTGTAACTTAGAATATGTTTGTTACAAATTGATCGGTCACGTGGCTTTCGGTCAATGATAAAGAGACAGTGAATAAAAAGAGACTGGCTACCTTAAACTGCTTTAAGATAGATGTCAAAGTCCACCGGCCGATGATAGGAAACAGCCGGTTGTTCAGTTGGTATCGCAAGATGCTGTAGTAAACTAGGCTTTGTACTTGAAATCCAGTTTTGGCAACTTTCTATTTGGTCAGACCGTTTTCGAAAGTTAGAATCGGTATAAAACTTGTACTTAGTATATGTACTAGGCAGTGGCGGTTTTGAAGGATGCGGGGCCCTATGACGTCATGCATTGCAAGGAAGCTCAGACATGATCGCACTGCGGAAGTTCCTGAGGCATTTTATTCCTTCCAGTGAATAAAGTTTCGAGTTTTCACTTACTTCCATGATATTGATATGGGCAGTCAGACACATCCTTTTTTCTTAGAATTGAGGCGCGGGGCCCCTACAGGTGCGGGGCCTTGGGCCATGGCCCTGTCGGTGTTCCCCTAAAACAGGCACTGGTACTAGGATAGTTTTTTCACGCGGAAAATTGTTACGTTATTTGCAATGGACCATAATGACATCTAATTTGGGTGGGGCCGTATAAATTGAAAGATATAGAGCTTTCATAATAAACAATCAGGTAAGACATTTGCTTACTTTATGAAATAAAGAGATCTTCAAGCAAACTTGTCAGTACTGGAACTATATCAGAAATAGCATTCGATAGTACTTATGATATCTGCAAAGTATAGTTTTATATTGCGCCATTAGTTCATCATGTTATGCGCAACCTACAGATTTTAATTCCACGAAGACGGTATTCGGTCGACCAGATATGCGGAGGGTGAGTGTGACGTCACGATTTTGCAAATCTTTGAATTATTGAAAAATACTCGATGTTCATCTTATCCTATTAGTAAGAATGTTAATTGTCAAATTTGAGGGCGATGCCCTTTCCAAATACCAAGATATCAGCTTTCAAAGTATTAAATCTTTCTAACGGAGCATTATTTGATACTGGTTCCTTACGTAAGGAACCAATGAATATTAATAAGGTTTTGACCATACGTCTTTGAAATTCAAACGTTTAAACACTATTTGCTGTACAGATTTGATATTTTTGGAAGCAGCCTATTCCGGGGTTACTTTTAGATATCTGGAGTCAAATCTTGCTATTTCCGAAACTTTTAATTCGTGACGTCATCACTTTTTCTCCGCACTGAGGACGAGCCTCGATTTAATGCTTTACAAATCATAAAAGAGTTTACCGCAAAGATCGAACCAAACATTTAAAATGACCTAAATCTCAATTGCCGGAATTGGATGTAGTTTATATCAGCGCTTGCAAATAGCAGCTTGAATACGAGGTTAGCATAAAAGTTAGTAACGTGTAAAGGCAGGTAATTTGCAAACGTTAGTATGTAATATTGACTTGTATTTTGATCTTGTTAGGAAGGCAAAAATTGAAGTTCACAATGAGCAGAAGCAGATGAAGATTACAAATGTCATTGGAACATTAGTAGGATCTGTGGAACCAGGTAATGAAGCAATGCTGATGCTAGGGTTTAGGACAATCATTTGCGGTTACAGTAGTGGACCCTTCATGCAATCAACACTTTGTCTAATGCAGCACGCCATGATGCTGGCAGTAGTGAAGTATTAGTAGAAGTAGTACTAGTTCTTGTTGCTGTTGTAGTTCTAGTAGTAGTAGTAGTAGTAGTAGTAGTAGTAGTAGTAATAGTAGTAGTAGTAGTAATAGTAGTAGTAATAGTAGTAGTAATAGTAGTAGTAGTAGTAGTAGTAGTAGTAGTAGTAGTAGTAGTAGTAGTAGTA
>JAAAKL020015871.1:0-11291 GCA_010016065.2 Carybdea cf. marsupialis auct. non (Linnaeus, 1758)
CCTTCTTCTTCTTCTTTCTCGGTTTAATGTCTGTTTTCCATGCTAGCATTGGTTGGACGGAGTATATTAATGGCTGTCTTCCAATATGGTCTAGATTATGTTAGATCTGAACTCAAGTTCCTCTGCACTAAATCTGTTTCTGAGAAGAATGCAGAGAAAAGGCTAGACAGAAAGAGTTAGGAATGAAGTGCTGGAAAGATCAGGTCAAAAGGGACAGCTAATTGAGAGCATAGAAAAATTAAAATGGACTTTTTGGGACATATTATAAGAATGGGTGGGTTGGAAAGCAGAATGTTGATGGAAACGTTGAAGGAAACCACTGCAAAAGAATACAACGAATGGGATACCAAACAATCCTTTGTAAATGGTTAGATGATGACGAAATTACACAGTGGTGGCATCGAGTGTCAGACTCACAATCCGAGGGTCGTGAGTTGGAACCAAACCTGAGCTTGCCTGCAACGATCTCGTACGTACAGTGCTCTGTCGTCTGCTTTCGTGAAGTGGCAAACTACGTTTCGAGAGATAGGAAAGAGAGGGGACTACAAGTATAAATAGATCATCATCCGACAGGGAGAGGAAGTCCCTAGTAGTTCCTAGTAGTGGCTTCGGCCTTGGACAGGGTGAAAAAAAAATATACTGCCAGAGGCGAATGTTGTGGAAACCCAAGTTCACCAATGTCCATGGTGAGTAAGGTACGTTAACCGATTGATTGATTCGTACTGGAAGCTTCCTTGACAATGCTTAAATGAAGAGGGCCCTAAACACAGATATGGCAGTCTTGTAAGTCCCTACATTACAAACTGTCCCTACCATTTCGGTTAATTTCGGTTAATAGATAGTTAGTACACGTTCTCTTACCTGTGAACGTAATTTAGATGATGGATAGAGTCAATAGCCAAGACCATCTCAGCGATATAAAACTTAGCCATGTGCTCCGGCAGATGGTCTTCATATTTACTGAGTAACGTTAGCAGGTCGCCTCCACTGTAATAGTCCATCACAAAATACTGAAATGCAATAAAGAACAAAAAAAAATGAACATCATGAAGTTTAATGTCTCATGTCTCAATAGCTCCACTAAAATCATAAAGGGATTCTGCTATTCAACAATAATCAGAATATCTGATGCTACACACTATTATTAGAATACTTTTCAATGACGTATTTAGAAAAATAACAGTTTACAAGACGAAAAATCCCTTACAGTTACTAGACACGAACAGACCTGTTGTTAGAGGGCAACTTTGATGGGTCAATGTGTACTCCAAAGGGCAGTGCCAGCTATCAACCTCTGTGTGTGAAGGTGTGTATAAGGGGTGGGGGTCAAATCTTTAGATCACTCCCTTTTACAACAGCGAATGCTGTAAAGGTAAATTTCAATATCAATAAATAAATGTGACAGGGTGTGTATTACCCTTTTGGCATAAGGAAATTGAACAAAAAGAGGTAACATTGTCAGATTATAAAACGATAAAATGCTGAATCAGAGTGCTCCTAATATTACAATAACACATGTTCATGTGTTAAGTTCAGAATAAGAGAATAATGGGATAATTTAAGACATGGGCAAGATATCTTGTATCAGTTCCATCAACATTATGATTCTACCAACATTTTCTCATCATATAAGAAATAAATTGCAGAAGAATGTTTCGGCAAGCATCAGTTCTTTACGAAGAGCTAAACATCCTTTATACAAGAGAGAAAAAAATTATTGATGGCATTTTTTGCAGGGCTACCAAGGGGTGTCCGATATAGGCATTTTTTGCAGGGCTACCAAGAGGTGTCCGATGATGGCTTTTTTTGCAGGGCTACCAAGGTGTCCGATGATGGCTTTTTTTGCAGGGCTACCAAGGTGTCCGATATAGGCATTTTTTGCACGGCTACCAAGAGGTGTCCTATGTAGGCATTTTTTGCACGGCTACCAAGAGGTGTCCGTTGTAGGCATTTTTTGCACGGCTACCAAGAGGTGTCCGTTGTAGGCATGCCTGTAGAAATGGCAATAATCATCCTATCTCAAAACATCTTTTCCACAATAATACATGCATAGCCATACATATTTTAAACCTGTCCGTTGGACCTTCCCGATGGTGTTGGAGTGTCTTTTTTGGCATCTTGTCTTTCTGTCTCCGTGCATCCCTGCCCTCGGCCATGTCCATAGTGAGGCTCCAGATACTCAGATCTTCCTTGATTGAGCCAGTCCAGTTCTTTCTCAGACGGCCTTTCACTCTGCTGTCCACTACGTCGATTGACTGACACTGATTGGTCCAATGTTGTTTCAATATATTGACAATGCAACCCTCACAAACTTTAAAGATCCACTTTTTAAACATTAACATCATTTTAGAAAGCTCTTGAAGTAATCACTAGACTATAAAATTCCACATACCAAATTACTTTCATCTTGAAATGCATAATGTAAGAGGGTAATCCAGCGCTTGTCACCAAACACAAGAACATCCCTTTCTTCTTTAAAGCAAGCCGTCTACAAGAAAAACACGAAACAAACATGAACTATAACCAAAATAAAATATGAATCAAAATATACAAACATCATTTTGCGACCAAAATGGTGACACCTCAATGTCATCAGCTTTTGAATGCTAAGAAATGACTTGCAAAATGTTTATAAGCTAATACAAAGTATCTTTCCAGAGTTACACTGGACATACAATTGGCATTATAAGGCTTCCACAGCAAGAATCTTTTCTTCACCAGCATCCTGATAATAGCATAGTGGGAAGAAATACCGATATAAGGAATGCATTGAGGATATGGACAAACACTGCGTAGGTGAAAGACACATCATGTAGAGGATGGACGCATGACTAAGAACTTTTTTAGCAGTTCCAACGCCATGCATTTCCCATACCATGGGCTAGGGCGGTGCCCATGTACGTGAGACTTGTTACTGGAACATAGAGCACTTTAAGACCGGATGCCCTTCCTGACGTGACCGATGGCTCTTCCAGGGTTTGAAACTTGACCATCTTAGACCCTCTTGATCTGAAGGCAAGGAACGTATCCATGACTACTCCAAAAATGCTTGAAAATGACAAACCTTTCTCTACCCTGCTAAGTTAATTAAGGCAATCCACCAGTTGGGTAAACAAGACATGATGGTAAACATTTTAGTGATTGTTCCAACTTTGTCATGATAGCCAGCATCATGCCTTTTCTGAAATGTGAAATGACGAGTGGAAAATAAGTACCCCCAGCCACATAAATGAACAAAGTGGAGGAAAAGTGGGGGGAAAGTGGGAGCTGAAACATGCCTAGACCAAGCCTCAGCCAATGTGTTAAATTACACGTGTACGCCTCTGGAAAACTAGCAAATTAAGTTGTAGTTTTCGATATTTACTACAGCCTTACAAAAGATGTTTCACTTATATTCCCAGTGCTTAACATATCAATTGAGAACACAAACTAAGTAAAGATATCCACCAGAAAAATTCAGAGCATAGTACAAAACTAAAATGGTTCTATGAAAGTTGAAAAACAAAAAAGCTTAGGAGTTTCAAAATGTTAGTTACTAGTGGAAAATATAAAAAAAAGCAGAGGTGACCAATGTTGACTTCTACCGTCATTAAGTTGAACTGTTTGCAATTTAACTTACAAATTTCTGCAATCTGATAAAGGGAGCTACTCACTTCAAACAGTTCCCATAGGATGCATGCACAAAGCCTTACACATCACATCTGTATACTTCCTTAATTGCTCAAATTTATACACGGTTCTACAATTGGTTTCTAAGTTTTATGTTCCAGGTCACTGTTAACAATATAAATTTGAATGTGCTTGGTTATTTAGTTTCACACATGATCAAAATTGTTCCTGTACAGCTGTCATCATCTCTGGCCCTACTAGTCACAAAAATACCATGGAAATTAGGACCCTCCCTCCACCTTAGGGGTGTCCAAGCATAAGTGATCAGTCAAGGGAGGATGCTATTCCGTGTGTTACATGTTTAACATAACAATAAGAACAAATGGTTCTTCGCACCATAGAGACAAACTATCACATTAAATAAGGAACAAAACACTATCTACATTTTGACATATTACTTCTCAAAAACTTACTCAGGGCTTAATCAAAGGGGGAAAACTAGCACCCCAAAATACGACATTCTACACTAACATAAGCAAATCACTAGAAGAATGGGTTCCAGTTTTCATTCTACCAATTAGACAATGAAGCATTAAGCAATTTCCAAATTATCCATGCAGAGACCACATGATCTAAAATATTACAAAGACTTGCTCACCTCAGCTCGCTTTAGCATTTCCCATTTGTTTAATGTCTTCATAGCATAAGCCTTCCCTGTCTCTTTCATCCTGACCAGGGACACCTGAAATACAATTATGGTGTTTTGATATATTGATACAATGATGAAGTATATAAGTTAATACAATGTATAAGTTTAAACAAAACATTGAAAATTATCAGAAAAAAAAATTAAAAAATAAAACATTATCAGAAAAAAAGATGTATAACCCAAAACAGGTGCAATTATGATTGTTCTTGTACATCTTTTTCATGTCAAATACACACATTTTTGTCAGTATTGAGGATTGCAATGTAACTGTATAAAAGGTGATTGATAAACCGTGAGTGTAAGTAGATGCATCAGCATACATGTATGCTTGTCTGGATGTAGATCAATGTTTGGTGTGGTTCATCCATGGATGATATTAGATTGATAAGCTAGATGCATTGGATGGTGGAAGGGATGCAATGCACGGGTGATGTGAAAAGGGGTGGTTGGAAGGATAGGTGTATAGATGGCAATGACCATAGAAATGTATCAAGACGTCTGGGTCAAGCAATTATGTGAGTGGTTAAATGAGCAAGAAAAAGGCATAGCTCGATGCTTAAATATAGCATGTCAGTACATGCATGTGTGTGCATCTGTATGTTTGTATGGCCAAGCAAGCAAGAGAAGGGCAAAGGGGGAGGGGAGAAGGAGAAACATTTTCTAGCAAAACAAGGAGTGGATAACTGGGCAGGTCATGCTGGCCATAAGCATGCATGAAAGCAATGCTTTAACACTGCATCAGTTGAAAAATGTGCTTTTACTGAATCCTGTGCAAGAGAATTGTAATTTGAAGTGATTTGATTTCAGTTTCTTGCTTTTGACTTGGCTCTTTTAACTAGATTGGATGCTTCTCCCATAACCATCAAAAACACCAAGGAGTAAAATGCTGTGAGCCAAACAAAAGAGTTTAACAAATACACAGTGTTATGCTGTCTAGTCATTATCATTCATTACTCAACAGCAAGTTACCCACATGAATGGAATGATTTCTTTTCAATAAACATTTCAGATCCACCCACACTTTTGAAATAGCTCAATCTTTTCAGATTGTGGTTTCATTTTATGAATTTAGAAATAAGATTAGGAGTACAGTATGCTGAGCTCCCCTCCATGAGGTGGCACAAACTATCAATGGAAGATAATAAGTTTGCTTAATTCCTATCAACACTTTAAACCAATAAAGCTCAGATCTAAAATGAGCTACAATGGATCAGCTTAGAGCATGATCAAGTGTTTTGATGTAAGGTGTCAGTTACAGTCTGCTTGTACAGTCTAGTGAACTGGCAACAGCAAACATTTCTTAATCATGGATGCTAAATCCCTGACACTAACAAAAGCAAAACATATATAAACCCATACACATGTATGGTATGGTTGCCTAGATACACCTTAACGTCAATAGTCACTTGTCAAATTGAGAGAGGATAAATGTTTGAACAATTGCAAAGGATAGGCAATCTATGACGCAAATGTTAAATCAAGAAGGGAAATGCTTGGTGAAAATTAAATGTGGAGAGAGAGTCCATAGAACATGTAGAATACACAACCAATCAATCAGAAATGTCTGCCCTCCCTTCATATAGGAAACGTTTTTTCAGAATTTTCAATCACTGGGGGAAACCATTTCTCAAAATTGTACTTGTTATATAAGGAGGTAGATCATTTGTAGTGCTGAATTTTGGATGTCAATTCATTTAGAATTAATGCCAACTATTTGCTAGAACTGATTCATTGTAGCTCTTTGTTCTCTGTAACTTTTTGATGGTGATTTTAGCAGATTTTCTGTATTCTATTGAAATTTGAGCACTATCGGGCAGTGTTCTCAACAATTCATGGAGTTGCAGAATTAATAAGAACTAACAAAATTGCTTGATATAGATAATACTTTTAAGACTATGCACAGCATGTTTTACACTATGCATGACTCATATCTATATCGGCCCTTCTGGATGTGCCTCAGGTGGTAGGCCTACCAGTGATCTAGATCTGTGGATTGGGAATATTCTAAGTGGTCAATTTGAGCTAAAATAAATGCATTTTGTAGTGTGTGGATGATGAAATATCCCTCTCCTTGCAACACTCACATGACAAAAAGTTCTTGATCGTCTGGTCTTAGGCTTTATTTAAAATCTAAAGATCCCCTCTGGGGATGCGTGTGAAGTGTATGAAGTCTGAGGGGGAAAGTTCCTTAATGGGGAGGTTTCTCAAGAGATGCTGACCTGTCTAAGCACTATGTTATAAAAGACAAGAGCCAGAAATAGCAACAATCATATGAATCTCTTAACTCATAAACATTGTTCAATGTTAAAGCAGACTGTTAAGGTTTTAATCATTTGGAATAGCCAAGTACAACATTTTATAAGGAACAATCCACCTTCAATTTTTGTAAGAGCTTTGCCTTGTTGCACTTGATATGCTTAATTATCTTACTGTTCTTGAAGACCAAGAGTAGAAAACAGAAGTTTGTAATAGGAATAGAAGCAATATTGTTATCTCACCAACAAACCAAAACCAACACCTGTATGAGGCACCATGGTCTACTAGTTACTTAAGGCTTCAAATTTGTCACAAAAGGGTTGTGCACTCAACTCTAGGTCAGGTTCATTGATTTATAATTAACACCTTTGATTTACAAAGGTTTTGTGACATTAGGAAAGGTTAACTACTCAAATTTCTAATATGAAGCCAAGCCAGAGAACTATCTGTTGCTACCGACCTAATACTGATTCATATCACCAAAAGGAATCACACTCAGTGGGTTCAAAAAGAGCACAACCCACACATTTGTCTTTCCAGCTTTGTGGCTTTACGCTGATCCAAACACTTCACAAAGAGATTTTGGAGTAACATTCCATGTATTTCTACTTTCAGACAAGGGTAAGCTCTTTTCAGTATTCTAGATGCAGAGGCATTTAGTGGATACAAGTAAGGATACAAAATGTTTTCCTGGCAGCTCTGGATTTCTATGTGTCATGGGACTTTATGCACATCAGTGTTTTTGAAAATTCATCAATTTCAAAAGGTTTATAACTTGATTAAAACCGTTGAGTAAAATAAATCAAGATTCAAATATTCTTTAGTGCTACACATTATTAAAAAAATAATGAAGTTTTGTTGCTAGAGCAATAGTTTACATAAGTGATAGCAAATCTATTCATTATAGATGCACAGACTACTTTCCAAGGAGCTCACTAAAATACAATTAAACCCTCTGCTAAAATGCAGCAATAGATGTTCACAGCATCCCCCACCCCATATGAGCAGACCATGTATTCATTGTTACTAACCTACAATGTCAACATCATAATACTACCCCTTACTCCATTAAACTATGACTGGCTTTACTCCCTACAATGGTCTAAAAGGCTTCCTGTGTCACACCTGCCAGCCTTCTTGTTCTTATTATATCCATAATGGTCACAGAAACAAAGGGACAGCTGGTAATCTCCTTTAATATAGAATAGAGTAAACAGTAGTAGAAAAGAATAAACAAAGATGAACTGTGACACTACATAAACAGTGAACCGCTTAAACTGCAATCATAGCAAATAAAACTGTTTAACCAGCATGAGTACCAAAAAAGTATTTTCTACTCTGGGTTAGTTTTATAGCATCTGTCATTGCTCCTGTGCAATGGTACTTACTTACATTTAGAAAGGAAAGAGCATTTACATAGCACTTGAATATATATCATCAGATAGCCTGCTATTCTGTTGAAATCCTGATTCTAAGTCAGAACATAGTTACTCCCAGCATATAATTAGTAACATTGCTGCAAACTTGAAATTGATTCTCTTAACTTAGCTCAAACTGAAAACAATACGGGTGAAAACTAATTGTTCCGAAGTCAGTGAAGCAGATTACATGCCATTAAATATATCTTGGGCATTGCTGTTATCAATGAACCCAAATTCCTTGACAGTCATCTGACATTTGCAGTTTTCCTTCTGTAAACCCTAAGAATTCACACATGTTAGCTGATACAACTTGTCAAGTTCCACCACAATGCCTTACCTGCTGTCACTGACATACTTTCCTATGTTTACTACTTTTAAAGGATGAATTATCATGCTGACATGTTTTAAAGGTTGTTGAAGGTCAGGAATTGAAGATTAACTGTGATATTCAATATTATGCAAATTACCTTGGTTGGCCACTGGGGGTAAGTTACTCAGATGATGATAATGATTGTGATGATGAACGACAGTGATTAATGACAATGGTAATCACCAAAGATGATGATGATGACTTTGTTGACAATAATGATGATGATGATGATGTTGTTGTTGTTGTTGTTAATGGTGATGATGATGATGATGGTGATGATGGTGATGATGATGATGATGATGATAACAATTACCCCATTAAACAAGCAAGCTTGTTACAATAAGATGGGTTCTTTTATGAGGCTATTTGGCAGAAAATATATCCTCCTTCAGTAAAGAAGCTGAAAGCAAAATTAATAACATGGATCCAAATCTTAACTATTCAGGCCAATATTTCAAATACAAAAGGGATGCACTATCATCCCCCTAATAAATAGTAACAAATTAAAAAAATTGAATGTCTTCTGAGAGCACAGGGGAAAACATACACCAGGCATATACTCCAGATACTGCTGCAATATAAAAACAGCTCTTCTTAATAGATGTATTAGTGAGAGTTATATGTACCAAGAATCAAGTAAAGAAGCTATTTCAACACCGTAAATCAGTGAATTTGAATAAAAACTGTAAAAGTTCATATACATAAATCACTAGTAACTTGTCACTACACAACAGGCAAAATTGTGTATGGGGCCAATTTCCAACAGAAATTTTGGGTAATAAACATCAAACTTCTACTGTAATGTACAGTAAACATCAAGTCCAGGGGTCAAATACTACTCATATTAACAAACAAGGCACAAAAAATGGCCACTTTCATGTTGACTGATATGGAAGTGACAAAGAATTATTGTGGTTTTGTGGCTACTACAAGTCACATACTGACATGCTTTGCAAAGCTCTTTCACTGTATACAATGCTTCCAATGCTTTTGCTGGGAGCCTGGGAGTTTCTTACAAAGATAATTATTCTTTATCTTCACACAGAGTCAGGAGGAAACCTTTCCCGCCACTAAGTGTCTGCCACTGCATACTTATTATGTTGACATAGAGAATCAAATTATTGAGCAGTTCTCAAACCAACACCCATTTAGTCTAAGCAAATTCTATTAAGAAGTTCTGGAGCTGCCGTCTAGTGGATAAGTTCCCTGCCTTCAGTTGATGAGGGTCAGGGTTCAAACCCCAGATGGGCCCTTGGTGAAGTCAGCAAGAGTATCTGGTCTTAAAGTGCTCTATGCTCCAACAAGTCCCATGTACATTAAAAGCGTTAAAAGCACAAAAATGTGCCTACTATTATAACTGATTCATAATACAACATATTGAGCTATACCTGCAAAATCAAGTATGTCTACTGCATGTTGTAATCTTTTCTAGTGTGTTCTCACCACGAACTACCAGGGCAAAGTAAAATTCAAGCTGCAATATTTGGTGAAAAAAACTAGACCAATTTGGTGCTACTAGCATATGACCATAACAATGAACAGATTCAATCAAGATGCTTACATGGGTTCATTGACATATAGCAAGAGGGTAGTTTTTATAAGATTCCACAACAAAAAAGTGAAGTCAGAAATTTGTAAAACCTGACCAACAATTTTCAATTAACTTATCCATTACGCTGGCCTGGATTTATGCTTATATTGGCACAATAAACAACCAATTACAAAAATAAAAAGGGGGAAAATATTTACCAGAGTAAAACCAAAGCATGTAAGAACTTGTGTAAGGCTCATGCACTCCCACTAACCACATGGGCCTTATAACAATGTAAAACAAATCCTGTATGAGTCCATCAGTCACTTATGGGGAAATTATATAGTTGCTTTTCTCAATGTCTCTACATACATAATGTTGGAGTTCATGTATTTATATAAAGTTGAGTACAGGAATGTTTCAGCAAGCATATACAGTACATAATTTATATGAATATGCAAAGTTGATGAATCTGTAAATAAAGTAGCTTTCCAGAATAGGCTCCCTTGACACACTTCCTCAAACCTTGCTCCAACTCTTGTTCATATCACTTCACAATGCCACACCTAACATCAAAGGTGTGCAAATAGGACTATCAGAGTGTCGTAGTAAGGCAATACATCTCCAGAAAATATTTAATTAGCTGCCATTGTTTTCAAATGAAAGAATGCCATGCTGAAAGATCTGTTAGTAGAGCTATCTAGACATGACATGAAGATGCTCTAGTTTAACCCTATCAATGTCTTTCCCTTGTATTTGCATAGTAGTCCATTTTCACAAATTTTGATAGTTATTGTGCTGTCCTGCATCGTTTGTATTAACAGGCATGACATCTTGACTACTATAATTGGAAAAAGTTTATATGAAAATTTACTTCTATTTTAACATATTTATCTTAAAGAAGAAAAATATAAGCTGAATATGTTTCCATTTAGTTATAACTCTTTAAACACATTCTGTTTTGGCTTACCTCTGTCATCAATCAAGTGTTTCAACATTAAAATTTATCTAAAATATTGAACATTCAACAGTAAGGGCTCCAAATGCAAAATCAGTACAACATTGTGTGAGAAATATTCTGATTTAAGGTATATCATCAAATGGTACCAAATGACTAATTAAGTCAACACCAACTTTCAGTTAAAACATTTTCTTTCCGATTATTATGTCTGAATGAAACTATTCAAGATTCCACTGCTTTGGTCTGAACTGATAATCAAAAGGTTGCAAATAAATATTGACGATTTTGGCCTTAAATGGCTGTACTAGAACATGAGACAATTGTTACGTTGAAAGTCGGAAGAATAATTCCTTTTAAGGTATGATTGAAACGTTCAACAAGACCATTTGCCCAAGGGTGAAAATTTGATGTCCGAATGTGATGAATATTGTGAC
>JAAAKL020015872.1:0-11289 GCA_010016065.2 Carybdea cf. marsupialis auct. non (Linnaeus, 1758)
AGATTTTGGAGAAATGGAAAAGGCTGCATTTTCGAACTTAACATATTTGTATATACATTACTGTATATAACTTAACATTTTTGTATATAATCTACGGTCACCGACTCGCTAATAACAATGTTCACTCTAGCACAGGAAGCCTGTGAGTAGCTATGTTGACATTACTTGTTTTCTAAGAATGGCTTAATTTGAGCTCCTTTTCCCCCCATATGGCCATGTAATTGCTTCGGTGGTGGATATGTACTTGATACGTCTTGAATAGTCTATATACTGCAATATCCACCGACGGGGCATATGAGTGTCCAAAACGGTATGAGCTTAAGGCAAAAAAGGTAAAAATGAAGGCATGATCTAGTGCATTCCCGTCCCATATTAAGGGTAACACATTCCTATTACATTGTATCAACCCTACTGCTGATTCCTTCTCTTCCTTATATGGCCATAAGGATCGGCTCATGTCACGTGCTAATAATCCATGCCATCAACCGCGACCACGTACTTGAATGCAAGAATAAGCACGAAACCTTACGACCCAGTGGTAATTTGCAATTGTCCTCATCTTCCTTGCTACTCTAAACATTGTGCCCAATTGCGACATGCGCCTACTGAAGTCCTCCACCCTCACTTACACTTGTGAGGATCCTGAAGTCAGAGCTGCAAGGTATGTTGTATAAAGGAACACTAAGATCAAAGTCCCGAAGTCCGGATTATGGCCAAGTACATCTCAACCAACCTAGATAGTCCGGGGTCAACCACTTCTGACGAAAAGCAAAAAAGTTTGACGTCATTTGCCTATTGTCACGCTATCAATTCCTGACAGATAACCTCTTCTTTCAGTGAGAATATTACGTCTTCACGTTTTTGAGTTTAAAACGTAATAATTGGCCTCCCAAAGTGAAATGGAAACAAGATTTATAACACTTGTAAACTAGTTTGGAAACAATAATGGATCTGATTAAGAACAAGGGTGTAATTTGATGCAATTAAGCATTGGTGAAATTAGGGAATTGGTATGAGGGGGTACATGACACCACTGATGCCAAATTATTGTCTTTCCAATCCTATTTTTCGTCCCCATCGGTTAACAGCATGAGATATATGGATCTACAGAGAATTTCACTAACCATAATAAATTAATAAACATCATGTAAGAAAGGTAAACGTGGCACCCAACCTGTTAAAGACTACCTCCTCGTTTTTGTATCACGTTTCTCACATCCTCGTCATATACACGTGTGCGACGTGTTAAATGGGTGACTCCAAAGGCGGGGCAGAAAGTATTCCTATGGGCACCTACCAACTTACAGCTTAACTAGTTGGGTTTTAAGCATTCCTAAAAGTATACAGCTACTGAACACATTGTATTACCACTCAAACTTTTACAGGCACAACAGTAATAAAATTACATAGTTGTCATTCACCAAGGATGCCCTATCTAGCAGGCCTTTCGTTTGTCATGAGTGTTTGTACAGCCTTTTGTCATTCAGTCTGCACAGGTGCCAAACAAAACCAAAGTTTAACAATTTTTTTTATTCTTGGTAAACTTTGGTTGCAAGTAGGGGCTTCCAATTTAACATGATCTTTCATTGATTCTTCTGTTACTCATTCTGCATAGATGCCCAAACAGATTTAGCTTCTATTTTCTAAGTTACTGAAGGAGTGTTTGGCAGCTTTCTCTAGCTTCAAGGCACAGATGCCAAAAACAGATGTACACAATATAATTCTTTTGGTGCTGACTACACCTCCAGTAACAGATCTCAGCTTACAGCAAAAGATAGAAGTGTTAGTGTTCATTGTTTTATTATTTAGGTGTTATCGACCATGTGTTATTGTTCATGTGCCGCTGTCCATGTGTGTCTATGAGATGAACACCAGTATTTGGATTGTCATCTTCGATCAGTGATGCGCCAAGTAAGCTCATTCGTCAATCTCAGGTGACTAATCGTCTGAATGACCTTTCTTTTGCTGAAGTAAATTACACGATTACGGTCAATTTTAAATTCGACATACGGCCCTGCTTTATCACAGTCAGATCCCGGAATCCTAAGTCCCTCGCTGCCATGTAATAATAACGTGAGTTTTCTTTATCATTTACTGGTGGTAATTCACTTGTGGTTCTTTACTGTAACAACGTAATACTGCATCACTACTCTTAGTTTTGGATGATTTTGCAGTTTTACATGAGAAACCAGGTAATGCATAGGTATGTCTTGCCTTTAAAGATAAGTCTACAGTCACTATAACACCGGTGGGACTACAGAGCAACGTTGTTTACCATGCTTTAACACATAAACACAACTTATTTTAAGTGTAGAAGCAACATTATGAGAGATCCTGCCGACAAGAAATGACAAAAAGGGAGTGCAAGTCGTCAAGTAAGGATCATCTCTTGAACAACATTGAATGTGCCCAAGATTATTGTAATAACGTTTTGATGATTGAAGGCAAACAAGACTCCTAAGCTACATTTTCGAAAGAATTATATTGATGTGATGAGTATTTGGCCAATGATCCCTACTTCATTTTTTCACTGTCCATAAATATAAACTGTTCTATAAGATTTCGTAAACCTGATCTAGAGTCATTTTTGATCCCTGTCTACAGTATAAATTCTTGTTCATTCATGAACTTATTAGAGATGTAGTTAATACGAGAGCAAAAATTAAAAACCAACAGTGTAATCATAAGAGCCATTTAGGGCGGAATAATATAATTTCATACGGCCAGCAGGTTATTCCAGACAAGACAGGAGATCATGCTAAGCTAAAACTGACGGATGAATAAAATATGTAAAAGAACTATGTGTTGTAACGTTTTAAAACACACCTGGCTATATGCAGGCTAAGCTTGATCCTATTTCCTTCAAAAACTCAAGCCCAAATACGAAGATCTTAATTGCGCTTCTGACACTAGTTCCATTAAACAGGCATCTTTCAAATTCGATAGTTAATTGGCCAAAACGGACGGTGCCTATGAAACGGCTAAAATACAACTTTTGCATAGACAGATTCCGAGATCGGCAGTAAATTTCTAAAAAGGCATCTATAATGTACAAGCTTTTTTATCTTTTTCGCCGAAATTATACCGCATACACATTTTCGTAACAGCACATGAAAGTATTCGCTTAAGGTTTTCGTTAAGGTATGCAAAAACAACCCCTTATAGGTACCTATCTTAAAATTGAAGTCATCCAGGGCTATTCAGTGATATTACCTAAACACGTGGCAACATTTGTTACATAACCAACACCATTGAAAGTTATTCCAAGTGAATGGTTCTCTTATATTGAAAAAATAATTTGCCACAATAAAATGACATTCTGTCAATGAAAACATTTCTTTCAAAGAAGTGCTTTCTTACTAAGATAAATGGGACTTTTACATTCACAAAGAAAATTCTACTTTCCATTTATAAATCGTTAATAAAAATCATCAGTAATACCAATGAACGTCTATTGACGGATCTGATCTATTGAAGCAGTTGGCTATTTAAAACTGACGATATGCAGACGACTTATGCAATGACAAGGACAGAAGAATTTCAACCTATATTTACACGAAAACTTATGCTTCCCACATTAAGCATTGGTTTAGGTTCCACCTTTCTCCTACACGAGTCTTACAACTGTCCATTTACGTCTAACTACATTTGTTTCAGTTCTAACTACTTATCGACTTAACAATAATAAGGGTAAACTGTTTGTGTAGTTTCTTTAATTATCAGCAGACCCTCCCTAAAAGCTGCCCAAAACCTGACAAATTATTTACCAGGCTTTCAAGCCATATTTACAGTTTTAAGTGTCCATCTACAACAAGTACGTTTGTGGTCGGTTATCTTTTTTGGTCAGCAACACAAGCTGCCGGTACTACTCTGGCTGATGTGGACGTAGAATCGCCTATAGGTACACGCTGAAATTTAGTTACAACGCCTAATAATAGAAGCAGACATCTGGAGTTCAGTTTCAGATATGATGTATTTTGCAGTATTTTTCAGTTCTGTACGAAGTATTTTACAAATTATTCGAATACTGTATAACCTATGGGGAAATTATATTCTCTAAATGAAAGTAACATGAAAGTAAAATTCCAAACTCATGAAAATACTAGGCGTTAACTAAGTACGAAGTAATTAGCTCAATACTGAATTTATGAAGGACCGACCCTTAAATCATCATTTATTAAAGTACGTCAATCCAATTTCATGTGGGGTTCGAACTATAACATCGGCCAGAATCCTTTCCGGTGCCCCCCCCCCCCTCTTCCGAAGGTTGAAGACTAGTAAACCCTCGGGTTGCGGTTGGTACGTGCAGGTTAACAATACCGCAATCGGAAATCTGCTTCGCATTATTTTTAAGAAAATCGCGAAAATCTTTCCAATTTGCGAATAGCCAGAGTTTTTATCAAAACGAATCCCTGTCTCGATACTAACTTCGAATTATGCAACTGATACAATCTCTTTAAGACTTTTCCACGTCTCCTCCTCATGGTTACAATTAATGTAAACGGTCGTATTTCTCAACTACGCATGCGTAAAATTTAAAAACGCAGCGGTACAGAATCGATGGCCGAAATCATTTAAGAAATGTTCCTGATGCTCTCAAGTTCTGAACGAATAACCACTCACAACAATAAGGAAATACACGTTCATTCAAAGCATTGCATTTCCTTAATGCTATGCAGTTTTTATCAACAACCGATCAAAAGGTTTTATCACGTTTACACAGCAAATTATGATGAGATTAGAATCAGCCTTAACTCGATGAAATAGAAAAGTGGCATTGCCGTTGTCATATAGTGGAAATTCCACGATCCTCAAAGAATGGAGAACTTTACTTCATCCGCATTTATAAATTATTGTCTGCATAATGCTCTGAACAGAACCCACTAAGCAGTTTCTATGCGACGTGCATATTACTTTTCATTTAAGACCGTATCAAGTAGAATTAATACTTTGGTTGCCACATACTTAGGATGAATATTATGATTTACTGATGCGCGGCGTAAAGTAAAAATGCAGGATTCGTGAGTGAGATTGTGCTAAGATCCGGTTCTTAGCCTTCAACATTTGGGCCAACGTCAATGCTATGTCAAAAGCTTAGACAATCAATGCCCCAAACTAACAATTCTCTTATTCCGAGCCCCGTGCCAAGTCCACGCAATCATTGAGGGAAAATTACTACGAACGACGTCGTGAAACGTTGCACATATCAATTAAAAACCAAAGAGACTTTTATGGGGTCAAAAACATCGTACATTTCCGTAAAAACCGATGAGCGTTTGTGTTGTCAACCTTTCGTCTCCTGTGACTACGCTTGTAAGATCAAAGCTAATAATATTACAGTCAACAGGCATGACCGAATATTACTGTTTCTAAATATCAACTACTGAGTAATAGAGGAGACAGCTGTTTAACAATATCAGGGTCCCTCCCCGTAAAAAGGCGTATCGAAAGTAAGGGCAGGGCTACTTACCGAAGGTATTAATTGCCAATAAGGTACACTATTGTAGTGTAGGACGTTTTGCAAGATACTGAGCGGGAGAGTACGATCGACAACACTGTCGCGCGACACTAATCCAAAACCCTAGGTACAATTAGAAAATGTGCAGGCAAGTAGGGCTGTAGCAAAGCACACTGGTTGACAACACTGGTCTGAGACTAACGTGTTCTGGTAAAGGATTGACGCTCTTTCGGCTTGAATATATGTGATTTTAAACTTTCTCATGATGCAACTTACACACAAAATTTCAGCAAAAAACACGCGAGTCTTTTAGACATCCTCATTTGAACGATATTTAGCATTCGTCCAATGATTAGGCTATTCTTAGGGCTTCAGATCCTTGAACAACGTAAATTGTGCGAAGCCTTTTAACAAGTTAGCTGTAAACAAAATAGATCAAGGAGGGATAAAAAGCCTGCTAAGGAATTTTTAAAATCTTCTGTGTCATTTCCGTATACTTCTAATTTTATCATTCCTTGTTACATAACAACTAGTTTTACTGGCCTCTCTTATTTATGCTGTCAGTTGGGTATGACTTTTATCCGGCTCGCAGCCGTGCAACTGTCCAAAATGGTTTACAACTGGAACAAATAAATGTAAGAAGGATAATGACTGAAAGATGGCCATCGACTACATTAGTCTAAGGTACTAATAGCCAACAGGGTTGTCAATCAATAGCCCACAATCAATACTCTACTCCTGTCTAATTTCTCGAATTGTAAATCTAATATTAGATTAGTATCTAAGGTCACTGTTGTGGATCATTGTCCCTCGACCACAATCACTTTCTTCACAATTTAAAAACTCGCGTTTAATTTTTCATTTGTTTACTTCACTTGAGGCTAGCGTAGTAAGTCATTGCTATGGATTAATATCCCGAAATAGCATTCCAGTTCAATTTTAGTTTTTCAGTTGTTTATCTCACTGGGGTATGTTCGCGTCTTAGGTCAGTGTTGTGGGTTACTATCTCAAAATCACTTGCACATAAATTTTTATAGGTTCAGGTTTATTTGTCTCAATAGAGATTCGCGTCGCGGCTCAGATCACTAACGGGAAATCACGTCCTCGCTCATTTTCACATTTTTAGTTGCAAACCTCAATGGAGAGTATTGCCACATGCCACTATTGTCAACAGTTATCTGTCCATGACTATCCCTCTCGCTTTTGATTATCTCTCAATCACTATCCCTCTCGAATTTAGTTCTCTTTTAACAACTATCATCCTCGCATTTAGATGTCTGTCTATCAATATTCCTCTCCCGTTCAGTTGTCTGTCAATCATTAGTCCTCTCGAGTTCAGTTGTCTGTCAATCTTTAGTCCCCTCGAGTTCAGTTGTCTGTCAATCATTAGTCCCCTCGAGTTCAGTTGTCTGTCAATCATTAGTCCCCTCGAGTTCAGTTGTCTGTCAATCACTATTCCTCTCGGCTTTAGTTCTCCAAGTTGTCTTCAGATATTAGATTAGTTTTGTATATTGTAACATTCACGTGGATCACTATTTCTCAGCCGGAGCCTTAATGACGCCAAAGTAAAGGCAGTAGATCTGGAGAGATATGAAGGTAAAAGAACCAAAAGTGAATGGGACAATGATTTAGGAACAGTGAGTCACAAGGCTGAGGATGGCAAATGATCGAGTCTTCAAATATTCTGACCTTCTGATGGAATGCCTTGCCTACTTATTGATTATTATACAAGGCAACAAGGCAGTATTAGTAGGATAAACAGTCCTTTGTAGCGCTTTTCACGGTAAATGCCAATTTATACTTGAGAGACATGTATAGTTAATAAAGTACCCCTAACACTGCAAAGACTATGAAATCTTAATTAGGGCAAGTGCTCTTTACGTCTTGTAATCAGCTATTGCTACCTACTAAAAATCTTTATAAAATGCATTTGTCATCAAATTTCATCTTTCGTATGTGGAAGGAGAAATTTGATGATGAGGTACCCAAAAGTTGTCACCTTTCTCCAGACATAAAATAAGAAATAAGTTGCTGAAGCAAGTGACACCCTTGAGAACCTGCATAGCCTCACAGTCAGAGAAGGAAGATGCAATAAGGAGATCATGGAAAGTTTTAAAATGGAGAAAATGGCTTTCAAATCCATGGATAGTGTTCTAACATTCGAGGACGGAAAAGGGAAAACAAGGTTACTATTGCTACAATGTTACAGGTGGTCCATTTTTCTATAATGTAGTGAGTGGGGCATCTGACAAGGGGAATTTGAAACCTGTGCGTTCGGAAGATGTGAAAGATGTCATGCCTAGTGAGAGCTATTAACAAAAGTGTTTTGAGGAACCAAGAACCAATAGACAACTAATGGCACATTTAACCAAAAGGCAAGAGTTTCTTTGACCATAGTATGAGAGCTCAAAGTTTCGAAAAGTGAATGTAACCAAGAAGATCAATGACACTGGACTAATAAACATTTCTTCAGTAGCTACAAATGACTATTGGAAATCGTGGAGAGTGCGATTGATACGATACCAAATCTATGTTATTTGAAAAAGAATTCAAAAATAGGTTGGTGTTTCTGGTATGAGAGTTCTGTAACAAAATGCATCTAAGATCCAGTTATGTTTTCTGGTGTAGGAAGAGATTCGTTCATTCAGCATTACATCACAGCAGGCCCGTGTTCTAAGATTCCACTTAAAGCTACATTTAACGGATCTTACTTTAAGACTTGAAACCAATGGCTAAAGAAAACACTTGACTCAGCTGCGTTTAGGCAATGTACGATCCACGTTTGTGATGCCCTGAGGCAATATTCTTCAAGCGGAGGGACGTTCGGATTAATTCATGGTGCGAGAGCTTTTAATTTCTAATCCAACCGACTAGCAAAAGTAAAGAAAATGAAACTAAGATGGACACTTTTTGTGCCGGACGCCTTCTGCATGACTTGATTTCGCAGTTATAAACGTTCGAGGAACTTGACTAAGTAGAAAAAGAAGCAGATGTAATGAAAATGATCCCTACGACATGCTAAAGGGAAGTATGTGATAATCAAGCGATTTTGACAAATTGTAAGTCATGATTTCCTTCTTCCCCAACGGAACACACGAAGCGATGACTTTCTTTAGAAATTGTCAGAGAATTCTGCGACATTTCTATGGAAACTCAAGGAGAAACAGATGTTTTGGGAAAACTGTTAATAATCTGCACAGTATGCTAAACCACGACTTGGTAGGTAGGTCACAATATTGAATAGTTTTACGACAGAGAGGCGGAGTGTGCATATATAAGAGTCACTGGAAGGGTGGTTGAGTAAGGGGAAAGGTTCGTTGAGTAAGGGGAAAGGGTGGTTTAGTAGGGGGAAAGGGTGGTTCAGTAGGGGGGCAGGGGATTACTATTGAAAAGATGGATATTAACGCATCGGGCATGGACCATGGATAGCTATAATACTCTCAATAGTATCAAAACTCACCATCGATACAGGGTGTAATACTTAAGATCATACCGTATGTATACAAATTCTTTCACAAAAGGAGGCGTATCCATTACTATGTGATGCAGTTTCCCATTTCAGAACATTGTATCAAGTACCCATATGCTCCTTAGAGGAAACGTGTTCTAGAAGACTGGCCTCCAACACACTTCCTTGTCTGTGTTTCGTTTTTACTTTACAATTTTAACGATGCTGACATTTATTGCTTTTAAATCTCACTCGCTCACTCGTTAAAGAGCCGGCCGAAAATCTTTGATTAAAGACATGAACTTATTTTGCACCTGAAGCCGTTTGCTCCCTTCAACCTTGCGCTTAGAACTAAGATTTTATTTATGAAACAGAAATACACAGAAAACCCGTAAACATTATGGTACTCAAGAAATCTATAACCAAGGGTTCACTCGAGGGCTTTCGTTTGTGGGCCTCTAAACTCTAAACGCTATGCGTTGAAAAACAACATATCAATCAACAGAACTTGGAATCAGAGGATAAGGAGTACGATAATACACGGAAGAAACAGACAGAAAAATGAGACCAATAGACAGTACAATCTGAGCCGCCGTGGCTTAGTGGATAAGCAGGCGCGGATCCAGAGGGGGGTCGGGGGGCCATGGCCCCCCAAACGTTAAAATTTCAAAGTTTCATACATGCCTTTCTGCTACACCCTTGGCTGAGTGGCTGGGAGTACCTATATTTTTTCCAATGCCCCCCCCCCCTCAACTCAAACGCTGGATCCACACATGTGAATAAGTTCCTTGCCTTCATTTCAAGAGGTTTCAAATCCCGGAGGGCTATTGGTGATAGGAAGGGCATCCGGTATTAAAGACCGCTATGCTCGAGTAACAAGTCCAATGTGTATGGGCACCGCCCTAGCCCCTTCGAAGGGGAGTACACGGCGTCAAAACTGCATCATCAATCTGGGGGGGGTGGGGTGGATAGTAATGTCAAGATGCACGGAGTATCGTAAGTAATTTTTTTCCAAATAAGGTTGCACATTTTTCAAAATGGATTTTAACTGCAGAAGAGATCTTATTTTTAATTTTCAATAATTGTCTACATCACAAAGAAATTGACAGAGCTCAGTTCAAACAGGATATGAGTACTTCGGGCTTCATTTACGTTTACAATGTGCTTTATTAAAAAATGGAACAGAAAAACACTCGGATGAGACCCGGGGATTTAAAATATTCAACTGGCTATTGAATAACCTTATAGCCACTTGGGCGAAGAACCAACGATTTTCACAACACTGAGTTTAAAGTATTCGCATAGATGGAAGCTGGAAAGGGAAGATCTGAGGAATCTTAGATCTGAAACATTGATTGCCATTTTAGCAGTAGATAAGAGATCGAAAGCTATAATTTGGGGCAGAAAGGATTATCTTTGAGGAGCAGATAACCACCTAATAGATTGCGAAATCTATATTGAATGTAAAGAGAGAGAAAAGAACGGTTCCGTGCTATGGAACGCAAAGAAGAGCGCGAACCGCGATGACCTACTACAAGGAAACAAGTTGAGACCTAAGAATAGTGTGTGCTACCTAACAACCATTAATTCTACCCTTCAAAACAATATCTACACTGTCCTAGAAAATCTCGAAGGTCATTTTGCATACTGGCGATGAATATAAAGAAATCTCTAGCAAGGTTCCGATAATTTGCTCTCTTACGTAAAGTTCTCTCCAAAATATCCTAGTTAGCTCATAACTACCGGAGATAAACGTTGTCATATAATTTGTAGAACCGGCGACTGATCAAACTGTCAAGTTTTTAATTTCCTGAAACCAGCGAAACATTTCTGACAGAAAGAACAGGAGGATCTATAACTTACGAAAAGGAATCCTTAAATTCAATTCTCTCATCTAAGTATGAGTGTAGCAAGCAGGATGCGGAAAGTACTATCACTGCTTGTACACCCGGTTTTAGAAATTATCTATAAGGTAAAAGGGCGAGGAATGTGGACACAGGAAAAGCTTACGTCAGTCAAATCTGCTTGCGCATCTTTGCAACGGAAGACATCACGGGATAGAAGATTGGAATTTGTCAGTTAATAGATGCCACAGACTCTGAGGCTAAATTAAAGCAATAGATACGACTTTATGCTATAGAAATTAAAGCCATTTCATCATGGTTTGAATGAAAGAGATGTTACATTAATGATCTGGCTAGATATTCCCTCAAAGAAAACAGTTTAATGAACTATAAAATAAAACGCTAACTCCTGACTACTGGAAATAGGTGAACAATTTCAGGACACCTGCACACAAATTATGCTTCGGTTAACCATTCAGCTTCACGGACACTGATTGGTCAAAACAACACCAATCTGGCAGTCAGAATTCTGATTGGCT
>JAAAKL020015873.1:0-11289 GCA_010016065.2 Carybdea cf. marsupialis auct. non (Linnaeus, 1758)
TGTGTGTGGATGTTTGTATGTGGATGTGTGTGTGTGTTTGTGTGCGTATGTGTCTATAAGGCACGTAGACTGTACATATATCTGCTTTCGTTTCTCGAATTGAAATGACAAAAGTACATAACTGGGCGTATTAGTAGTAATGCTGTCAATAAAGAAAAACAAAAGATGAATATATTAAACAATATATTTATACGAGTATTAAAAGTACAACAATGACCAATTCTACTTATGTACCTTTATTTCGTTACCTTTGAGCAAGTAACAAGAACTTAAATTGATATTGTTCTCAGGTTGTGATCGTTTTTGAGCAATCACCTCTGATTTTTCCAACCTTTACCTCTCCTACATACTTGACTTTCTCAAAAACTATTTTTTATTCTCTTATTTCTTTGCAATCCATCCATATAGTGCCAATTTGCGATAAGTTGGAAGGGATGGGGCGAATTGTAGCTTTATCTAAGATTGCTGACGTACCATTTCAGTCTACGATTCTCACACCTCAAAACTCTCAGAATCAATAAGTCTACCTGACGTTCTTTGCTTTGGACAGTACTCCTCTTGTAAGTAACAATCAAATCCTGTCCAGAGATACGAATGCTGAGACATCAAGGTAAAGCACACTTCCAGACACTTCCTGTCTACCACTTTCAACAGACGTGACATATTTCGTGTCAAGATGAAACTCTCGAAGCAGCTTCGGCCAATTCATACGCATGGTCAGCAAGTCCTCCAACGTCCTGCTAGGTAATTTGCAAACTCAAAGAATCTAACTGAGAGACTTCCTTGGCAAATCATCCACAGCACTGTAACTTTTGTCATGTGATTAGTTCAATAAACATTCACACAGTGTTTCTTTAAAGTAAATCAAGCGTTCCTCCAATGGACTGTGCTGTGTGCCTACATTTCAACTTTCATGTTCACCTTTAAAGTGCTTACTTTTAATTACGTCAACACCTAAATCTGGGTAGATCAGTGGACAGCGGTTCCCACGTACTCGCATCTTGGTGGCAGCCTTTACGTTTCTCTTTCTTGACTGAACTAGTTCTCTGTTCGAGTTATATATACACAGGATAGATTCGTCTTTCACAATCTCTGCTCTTGAAGGACACCTCCATGCTTTAAATGTGTCTAATTCCGACAATGGAGTAGGTTTCCGAATCCAGTCAAGTGCTTTTGATATGCTCACCACGTAGACATCGCGGTGTGACGTAATATTTTTTAAAAACTCGTCCAATGCTATAGAAAGGTGAGATATGTATTAGTTTTCCTTAAAACTACGTATTACCTCAATATTGATTGACATAGTTGTATACATAACATTTCTTAACCATTACAAGCATAAAAATGGCGATGTGTGAGCAAGAAGTGGATAGCAAAGGAGATAGGCAGAAAACCCGAAGGATGATGGAATTATATGTTACTTACGTAGACCTTTTCATGAGTCAGCCATTATTATAACATAGTACTAACAGTTTGCTTTGAAGCGATATATGAACATTCAAATAATTATCATAAAATGGAGCGTGTGATGACAGAAAGATTAGGTATAAGATGATAGATGCATCTCGGGCCATACTCTAAACATTTTAAACTTTAGTGCCTCTTAAATACTTTTCTATCAATAGTAAGAATATTCATGATGAACGTACTTCGTAAGTTATACCTCGAGCAATTCATCTCATGTTATAAGCTTGTCAAAATCCATCATAACTTTTGGATCATCATTCTGCCTAAGCACATCTTGTAAGTTAACATGGTAAGGGAGTTACAAGACTCATTATCATAGCTCCATGTTGTTGCTTCCATTAAGCGCCATATACACGGTGCAACATGTTTTATCAACATGTTGAATACAACTCGTTCTCAGGACCCTGTCTTGTTGTACAACGGGGTTTCACAACTGTGTTTTCATTTGGAAAAAGGAAAGTTTCTCTATATGTTTTAGAGAGAAGTGGGACAACTGAAACTAAGATTATTTGCCTCTATTCCCGTCTTAAAACATCTATTAAATATTGTCACTTATATCTTAGCTTCCCTTCCTCCCTCTCGTATGACCCTCTTAAATGCATCGTCCCTTGGCTGATTTGACATAACATGTTGTTAGAAATAGAACCTGTTCTAATCTACAAATCAGTTGTATCGACATGTTGCGTGCAATAAAACTTGTACAACTAGGTTCTTTTGCACGATGCATCATGTTGGGCGCAACATGTATCAATATGTTGCACCGTTTACTAGGGGCTTAAGACAATAGCACTCATACATTTATTCTAAGCTATATAACAATGACAAGCAAACGCATTCTATGCTCTCTGATGATTTTCTTCAATATTTTAGAGCTTTCTTTACAAGAATTCATTTGTAAGTTGATCTGGTAATGTAACATCTCTTGCTCCTCTCAGATCTCGTGTAAACAGAATTTTCTGAAGAGGAGAGGGGAATGGCAAGCAAAGAGCTGAAGACCTGACGCATTTTTCAAATTTTGAACACAATAAAAACATGGTGCCACTCGTATATCATACTTTCTTTAAAAAATTGTCCAAGATAAATTTACAGTAGGCTAGTGCTGGTATGCGTGGCGTAAATTATTCTCTCCAGTTTCTTCTCAGCCTTCAGGCTTCATTTTGGTTTTGATTAAAGCAATGGCAAAGTCACGGCGATGCATTATAAATACTACGAAGAAAATTAGAAAATGCTTCACGACCAGGAGAGAGGTAAAAATTCCTTTACATTTTCTTCAGATATCAGACTTTCATGTAATCAAGAACCTCTCGTCCCTTAACTATCCGTGAATTAAAATCACTTTTACGAGCTTAACGTGTTGATATCAATAGAAATGTTAAAACTGTTATGACAGTGATTTGATCTGACTGGCGCCTCGCGTACTTTGCTTCAAGAACAAAAATTGGTGTCGGTTAAATAAATTTTAACGTAAAGGATTGTGTTTCACAGAACTTTGAAGCAGTGATTGGTTCAGTTTCTGTTCCAATTGCAAAAAGACTTCATCGAGCTTTACCGATATTATTTAGACGTGTAGGGACAAATTTCTAGTTGAAAACTTTATCTAAGTCAAATGTATTGAGGACTCCCTTTTTTCATTTCTTTGAGGGAATCCCCTAATCATTTTCCCGTTGTTTTGACATTTTTGACCCTATCAGGGCATTGTCATTTAGTCTTATTGATCAAGGTGTAGGCTATCATGAAAATCTGTTGCATCTGATTAAGAAAAAAGAGTTGCATTCTATAGATGGAGGATATAACTGATACTCGTTAATCCATGTATAATCTTTAATAACCAACTTAGAGAAGATCGCAAAGTTTGGATTGTGGTATGACTTTAGATCATACTTAAAGAGGAAGTAGACTAAGGAATTTGAGATTCCTTGAAGTATAAATATGTGAAAAAATGCAACTAGGAAAGTACTTGAGTGATTTGTTATTATTCTTGCAACTACCATAACTTCTAGCACTACCTATACTAATTCTACTAATGCTCATAATAATATTACGATTACTAGTAATTCTACTAATATCAATATCATTACTGCTGCTACTACTACTACCCCTACTACTACTACTACTACTACTACTACTACTACTACTACTACTACTATTACTACTACTACCACTACTACTACTACTACTACTACTACTACTACTACTACTACTACTTCTATTACTAGTACCGTATTGCCTCGTTTTCTAGTGCACTCACATATAAACGCATGCGCTTAAACTCGAGAACAAGCGCATCGCTGTAAGTGAATTTAAAAGCTGATAGGCTGACAGGACCTTGGGCTAGTTATATTTTACAGGGTGAAGAGAAGACATAACATTCGTAGTAATGCGAGGAATAAAAACTCATTTAGCAAAACTAACTTTGATTTCTTCAATTTACACAACTTACACAACTTATCACAGTCACCATCTTTTGATGCATCCTCATCTCCATCTCCACATTCCTTCTCGATCACTTCTGCATCGCTGTCGTCGACCTCTTGATTGTTTACTTTGCTTTCAACCTCGCCCTCGGCACCTTCCTCATTGTCAAGGAGGTTGAGCTTGAGATACCTCTTCAGTATATCGTAAAAGGACAAAGACATCTTGTCGAAAAGGCTAAAATTTCCATTAATGAGTATTTTGAACGAATGAAACAAAAAAGGAAGCTTGCTAACTTGTATTATCTTCTGTAAAATCCTTACTAAGCGTATGCGCTTAAACTCGAGAACAAGCGCATGCGCTTATAAGTGAATTTTTTTCTGCTTTTTTGAAAAATAAAAAAAGCCAATTTTCGCTTACAAGCGCATGCTCTAGAAAGCGAGGTAATACGGTACTATTACTACTACTACTGCTACTACTTCAACTACTACCATTACTATTACTATTACTGATACTACTACTAATACTACTTCTACTATTACTATTACCACTACTACTACTATTACTGCTACTACTACTACTACTACTACGGCTATTACTACTACTACTACTACTACTACTACTGCTATTACTACTACTACTACCCCTACTTCTACTGCTACTACTACTGCTACTACTACTGTTACTACTACTGCTACTTTTAATGTCATCGATGGTAAGTCTATTTGGTCTTCTTTTATTTGTATTCAATGAATGAAGTTATCTCATTTCATGTGATATTTTGCTATATTGCGGAGCAAACTTGATCTACTTCATTTTGGCTAAAGGAGCAAAGTACTTCCATTTTCTAAGCCTGATATCCTGTGCTTGTGAAAATGTAGTTGCTCATTTTGTTTACTTATGAGGTTACCTTTAGCATCCGCCGATATTGCCAGACCTCAAACTGATCCGGTCTTAATGGTTTTCCCCTCCATTTGGACTTTCGTCACATTTGTCTTTCTTGAATGCAGTACAAATTTCGCTTTTCCGCCAATGTTTATACTCTGACGAGCATTTTAGGGAGATTTTGCGTAGTTTCCGCTATTATAAAAACGACATCAGCGTAATATCAATGTTAGCCTTCAACATCCACAATGCAACATCCAAAATGCAACACAATGCACAATTGTACAACTGATAGTACACACACTGCTTTTAGTACTACTAGCACTACTTCTAGCACTATTACCACTCAGACCTGTACCATTACTACTATAACTGCTACTACTACTATTACCACTACTACTACCGAGACATCTACCATCACCACCACCACTACTACTACTACTACAACTACTACTACTATTACTATTACTACTATTGCAACTACTGCCAATACTACTACCACTACGTTTTGCCTTGAACTGATAATTGTATACTACAAAAACTGCAAGTACTTGCGTTACTAAAAGTGGCGAAATTAATCCTGCTACTATCATCTTTTAAGTTTACTATTGCTACTTCTTTTTGTCCGTGCTTTACAACTACTACTGCATCTAATGACACAAGGACTACTGCCACCGACACTAGTGATACTCCTACCACTTTAACGTAATAGTTTACCCCCAACCACTCCCAAAACTACTTCCATTTTCACTACTACTATTATTCTTTACTATTAATATAACTACTCCTTACTCTACACCTACTCACCCGCGAATTCTATCCTTGCAGTTATTACTATTATTACTGCTACTATTACTACTACTTTTACTATTATTACTACTACTACTATTACTACTGGTAGTACTGCCACTACAACGTCTACTACTAATGCTACTACTACTACTACTACTACTACTACTACTACAACTAGTACTGCTATTACTTAAACGTATACTACTACTCAAAATGGTAGTGCTACTTAGATGCTATACTAGAATATCACTTCTACCAAAACAACACGTACTCTTCGTCATGCGTTGCTTTCTACAGTAAGCTGGATTGCGCACTAATTTGCGAAATCAATTTCTTTGCATAAATTACGGTTTTCGAAAGGTTGTTTAAATCATGACGTTTTAGTTATGATCAATGAGATATGTTGTCAAGCCAACGTTTTCGAGGCCTTCCTCCATTTCTTTTTTCCTCTACCGTGCCTCCTAGACATGTTTTGGAAAAAGCAGTGATTGATCTCTTGATTTATCCAAATATTTTTCTCTACCGGTACCCTTGATTTTGGAGGTAATCGGCATTAAAGTTGTGTGTCGATGGAGCTCCTCCATTGAAATACGGTCTGATAGCTTACTATTCGTCATGAATCTCATGATATGGTTTTGAAACGTTTCCATTCTTTGTAGTAGCTTTGTCGTCCAATCAATGCATTCTAAACCATGAAGTATTACTGGCAGTGCATACATAATATAAACACAGCCTTTACCTAAACCAATTTGATGTTTAACATCTACCAGGCCGTCATTTGTGGCGGAAAGCTTGTACCCAAGATATTCGAAACAGTCCACTTGTTTCATCACTGTCTTGTTAATAGTTAGTGTGAGTTAAGAGTGTGGATCTGTTGTTATTCACTTTCTTTTTGATACATTGATTGACAGTCCTTCTTATGATTTTTTTACCAAGCGGTCAATGTTTTTGTAGCCTCTCCTCAGATTCGTTTATCAATGAATTTTCATCCGCATAGGGTTGAGATCAGTTCTCCACTGATTGTGGAGCCTGAGTCACAATCAAGCTTAGCTTCCCATATTACTGCAGCTATGACCACAAAAAAAACCCGACAGTGCTTACAAGACATCACCTCGTTTGACTCCGTTTAGTATTTTTTATTGATCTTGTTATTAACCTGAGCAGCGGAATATTCATACGTGAGTTTGAGTAGAGTAATATACGTCTTGCTAAGATTAGTTGCTTCAGAGATGCTTCAAAGTTTCTTTGATTCGACCTCGGGAGGCTTTGCTAAAGTTGATAAATGCAATGTTGACTGGGACATTTAATTCTATTGACTTCTTTATGATTTGCTCTAATGAAATACCCTGTTCAATAGTTCTCTGACGGGTTGATATGCTGCTTGTGACCTAGAGAAATATTCAGATAGATCTTCTTAATTCTTGAAGCTATGTTGATAATGAATATTTTATAAATATGACCAAGTATGCTGATTGGACAATAGTCTTGGTAGTTTAACTTGCTCTTTAACTTTTTTTAAGATTACTACAGTCAGCGCTTTCTTAAACTGCTATCGTCTTTCTCCTGTTGTGAGTATTTCTGATATATTGATAAAATGCATTCTCTACTTCACATTTGAGGATTAAAGGTATTGGATCTTCATGGCTGTCGTCGATGTTGGTGTTATGATACAGATTTTCAGAGAACTTTCTGAAATCCTCTCGTTCTCTGTTTTAACATCAACATTCATATCCTTAATTCTCCAACTAATATACTTCAGTTTACTGTTGAGTCTTTCAGAGCAGCGTAGTATCGTGGGAGTAAGCTCAATCTGATACTCTGATTATATTATCCTGTCCTTCTGAACAAGATTCTTTAAATCTGTTTTCGTGATTTTGTATTCTGCTCATCAATTTTGTCTTCTGATGTGATACTTACTTTTATCGTTTCTTTTATTTCAAGGGACAGTTATTGATCTTGATTGCAGTCTTATACTGGTAGAAGCTGTTTTGCTGTTCGTGTTATTCCAGTTGAAATAGTTTCAAACACATGTTCTGGTTCTGGTATTTTACTATGAGATTCAAACCGTTTATTGAAGTTAAGTTGGAAGGCTTCTTTGAAATTGCTTGACTGTGATTTCAGCTTATACTTTGTTCGAATTGGTTTTCGTTTTGGTCATGATAAGCTTATTCTCACTTTGATTCATATCATTTTATGATCTGATATATCTGTGTTATCTAGTATACCTTGACGAACAGTGGGTTTTTGTATGAGGATGCAGTCAATCTGGTTCTTTATCTGTCCATCGGGTGACAACCAACTAAAACGCTTACGTTTTGAAAACTTGGTGTTAGTTACTACTAGGTTGCTTCTTATGCAGACGTCTGACAGTTTTTTGCCTCTGTCATTGGCCTCTGCTTTGCTTTGCTTTCCTATCACATCTGGTACCATTGGGTGCAAGACTCTAACTTTGCAGTTAAATCATCAATCACAAAGAGAAGATCTCTTTGGGGTACATTTCTAAGTATTTCCTCAATTTAGTCATACAACTCATCAATGTCCTCGTCAGGATAGGTTTAGGTTCGGACGTAGCATTGGATGAACGTCATATTTGAGAACATGCCAACACGGCAAGTCTGCCTGATATTGACTGATAGTCATTGATTAAGTGTTTTTTTGTTTACTAAAAATCCGAATACATTAGAACGTGTTGCCTCGTTACTAGAAAAGAAAAGCTTATGTCCAGATGGTTGCAAAAGTATATGTTCGTTTTTCCCCTGAAAAGCCAATGATGTCCAAGTTTACTTTCACAATTCCATAAGCATGGTGTATAATTTATGGACATTTAGATCAATTATAGTTCGAGTCTGATTGGTGCAAATATATAATAAATCTTTTGTTTTCCTTTGTCCTCTGATTGTTTCTCTCGTACCAGTCGGAGGGTGCTGGTGTGGACCCCTGATTTTAGTTGTCACACTAGCCTGGGACTGCATTTGCGCCCTCCTGATAGCTTGTCGAGAATCCGAAGATGGTCTCCGCTGTGCTCGTGATCTCTGGTTAGATATTTTCATGATAGTTTTGACAACCTAATTCTTCCATGCTGGCTTATGGCAAATTGGAAGAGGGTGTTGTGTTTGTGACACCCACAATAGAAGATTGCCTTAATAAGCTAACGGACTCTTCTCTCCGGTTTTGCATTTGTATCAGAGTTTACGGTCTCCTAGATGAATTTCCTTCCCTACGGCTAAGAGGTTCCATACACTTCGTACGTTCTGACCTGACACAAAGGCTACAGGCCTAATCCGCATGTAGAAACCATTTTGCCCATATTTGGAGCCGTAGCAGGTACTACTATCCGGAACCAGCGTGGACCGTGGAGTAGTGGCAATACGTAATTAACCCCATTGCTTCCTTGCCTTGAAAATACGAAAACTCCGGAAATGGAGCCCCACAAACGGGTGCAGTTAATATCCACACCCAGGACATTACTCTCCCTATTCCATCATTCTGCTGGCTCCTATAAAACGACCATTTCTATTTAAGATGCTATTACTATAACACCTACTAAAACAACAACTACTACTACAACAAAAGAAACCTCTGGCTCTATCATTACTATTGCTAATACTAACACTAAAACTACTATTAAAAGTAAGCCCATTTACAGCACCAGTACTACTGATACTAGTTCTGCTAGAACAAGTACTACTCTACCAAAACAAACATAACTGTACATCCTCTCATTACAAACATCCTCTTTACTAAAATTCTATTCCTTCTGCAATTATTACAACAACTACAATCACAACAACTACTACACCTCCTACCATTACTACAAATTTTTCTATTACAACTATTTCAACTATTACTACTAATTCCACTACAACTAAACCAATACTACTACTACTACTACTACTACTACTACTACTACTACTACTACTACTACTACTACTACTGTTATTACTATTACTCCTGTCTCTACTATTACTACTAATTCTACCACTACTACTGCTACTACTATCAATACAATTACTTCTGCCACAGTAATTACTACTCCTACTCCTACTACTACTACTACTACTACTACTACTACTACTACTACTACTACTGCTACAACTACTCCTACTGTCGCTACTACTAATACTGCTGTTCCTGCTACTACAATTACTACTACTACTACTACTACTACGACTGCTACTGGTAGCACTGCAACCACAACTACTACTACGACTCCTATTATTGTTACTTTCAATGCTAATAATACCACTACTACTACTACAACTACTACTACTACCGCTCCTACTACTACTACTCCAACTACTACTACTACTACTACTACTACGACTGATACTGGTAGCATTGCAACTACAACTACTACTACCACTCCTACAATTATTACTTTCAATGCTAATAACACCACTACTACTACTACAACTAATACTACTACCGCTCCTAACACTACTACAACAAGTACTACTACTACTACTACTACTACTACCTCTATCAATATTACTACTACTACTGTCATTCAAATTTACAACCTGCCATTTACTTCTCCTTATAATGTTGCCACCTCTACTAATACTACTACTACTTATACTACCGGTAGTACGGCCACTAAAACGTCTAAAACTACTGCTACAGCTACTGCTACAGCTACAACTACTACTTCTACTACTAGTATTAATTCTACAACTAGTAGTACTAGTACTAGAACTAGTACTACTATTACTACTACTACTTATTCCACAACTACTATTACTACTGCTACTACTACAACTAGTACTACCACTTCTACAAAGTCTACTACAACGTCTACTACTACTGTTACTACTACTACTACTACTACTACTACTACTACTACCACTACTACTACTACTACTACTACTACTACTATTACTACAACGTCTGCTACTTCTGCTATTGCTACGACAACTACTGCCATTGTTATTACTACTACAATATCAGCCCTCTATTTCTACTAATGCTGCTGCTACTGCTACTGTTACTACTACTACGATTACTATTAGTAGTACTGGCAGCACAACGTCTACTACTTCTGCTACTACCACCACTACAACAACTACTACTACTAATACTACAAAAACTACTATCACTACTGCCTTTAAAACTGCTGCTACTGCTTTCACTACTACTACTACTACTACTACTACTACTACTACTACTACTGCTAGTAATACAACTACAACTACTACTACCAGCTGCTACTACTGCCGTTTCTACTACCACTACTACTTATACTACAGGTGGTAATACCAATACAACGCCTACATATGCCAGTAATGCTACTGCTGCTACTACTACTGCTACTACTATCACTAGTACAATTGCTGCTACTAGTACCACTAAAGCTACTTTGTCTACAGCTACTGTTATTACTACTACAATACCTACCATCTATTTCCGCTGATGCTCCTGCTACAGCTACTAAAAATACTATTACTATTACTAGTAGTAGCACTGACAAGCAACGTCTACTACTACTGCTAGTACACTTACTACAACAACTACTACTACTGCTGCTGCTGCTACTACTGCCACTGCTACTACTTCTATCACTACTACAACTTCCATCTCCTACTACTTCTACGATTAGTAATGCTCCTTTTGACACCATTACGAAGGCTGCTACTACCAATACCACTACTACTGCCATTACTACTACTACTACTACTACTACTACTACTACTACTATTACTACTACTACTACTACTACTACTACTACCACTACTA
>JAAAKL020015874.1:0-11289 GCA_010016065.2 Carybdea cf. marsupialis auct. non (Linnaeus, 1758)
TCTGGCGGCTAGCGAGCTTGTCCTCCAGGAGGAAATAGCACATGGTGCGTGACGTCATGTGCAAAGGGTCTATAGATACGTCAGCCTTCCCCTTAATGACCTAATCACACTTACTGATCCCCATTCCTATTGCAAAGATCTTCTCTGAAATTCTGAAGTCAGATTATCCGCGTGAAGGGTTAGATATGACTATGGACGACAAAATTTCTTACGCGTTCCTGAAACTACTTTCCCTAGAGTTAGCGGTGTTATATTGTTGTAACAATCGTTAATAACAAATATTACTCATGCTGGAACAAAACACGGGAAATAGGATAGATATTGTGATGAGCACCTCCCTTAATTATTGGCGGCTCTGGGGGAACTCACTGGCAGCGCTTGCAGATTATCCACAATAATGAGTGTAGGGTTTCCTTTGGCCACGATATATTTATCTGAAACCTATGACAGCGCTCATGAATCTCAGAGGTCTGCCACACACAACACATAAATTACAATACACTGAACATTAATACCAAACTACTACAGCCAATCAAATTACAGATAAGACAGGAAGTGGAGGGTGATTGGTTAGTAAAGGATCTGGATGGTGTTAGTAGATTCGTGTTAGCGTACTATTGGTTAATGGTTACGCTACGTGTCATTTCTATTACAATATTACTGATATCGACGGTAAAATATGGACACAAATCTCTTCCGCATATGGATCAATTATCAATCTCTATCTGCAGTGCTCACAACGCAGATATGAGGTACGAAATCGTCAGATAAAGAACAATGTACACCTATTTCCATTCTCGAAATATTTTTAGGAGCTCGTGGAGGGTATGTAACCTCTAATAACAAGTAAGTTTTCTTGTTTTCATCCGAAGTAGAGTGGACTTTTTAATCGCCACTTTATCGAAAATTTCGCTCCATAAAAAAGATTTCTGTAGCCTGACTTATTATCTAAGTTGCCGGCGTACGGGGCTACGTCAACTTCTTTACCTGGGGGAACGTCATATCTCATCAGAAAGGGGCATTTTGCATCGATTGCTTAATTGTGTAAAATAATGCAACAAGCTATGGTTTTCTGTAACTTTGATAATGATAGACTAAGGTAAAACAGAGTATGAACCACTGATCTCTAAAAAATACTGGGTCGAGCATCTCAAAGTGAGGTTAGTCGCTGGACGCCAGTTCAGTCCCCATCGCAAAAAGGTTATAAACAATCTTACGTAACATGGCGAAGGTTGCTGCGCTATTTTACCTACTGGGAGCCAGTAGTCGTGACTACACTTTTTTACTGTTGGAAACAACAGGAAGCTCGATCCAGTCATTTTTAGAGATAAGTTGTACTAACATGATGATGTTACGAAACCTCTCTTTAACTCGCGGGTTTTTCTCTAAATCACCTGGTAACCTGACCATCAAACGTCCAAACACAAAATGTATCCACTGCGAGTAACGACCGTTTACATCGGCAAAAAATCTAGACCCAAAACGGTTGATTTTGCTCAGTTCATAACATAATGACCTTGATACATCATTCTCAAATTATGACCACTACGAAGAACTCAGTGAGAGCACAACATTTCTCAAACCTGTCAAAATAATCAAATAGTGGCATCACACTCGAGTACTCTACGGCCATAGAAGTTGCTATCGAAGATTAGCGAATCAACGGCAAAAGCTTGCCGCTAAAAATTTTATTTAACACGTTTATGTTGACGATATTCCTTGATTTCCACAAAATCTCAAGCTGTACAAATAACAACTGAAGTAATTTGATACAGTTCCACAGTTCCTTTCTATCTTGCATTCTCCCACTCACCACAAAGACCACCTCACCAAATTTTAAGATATTTAAGATGGCAATTTTTACCGCTGAAATATTAAGAATATGTAAGAGTATGCTCATGTTTACCTGAGCCTTCCATATCCCTTCTGATATATTCCTCTGGGTTATCTTCGAAGACTTCTTCATCAGCATCTATTTTAAAGATATGTTACTTCTGATTAATACCAACACAATATTTGCGCAAATATTACAGTACATAGAAGACCAAAATCCCACAAATATATCATCAACATATTAATATCATATCTACGTGTATCTATTCAAAATTTAACAGTAGTATTTGACAAGGTGGACTACTCGGAACGGAGCTTGCTTAAACCTCTTCTGCTCTGGGGAATGGAGGGGTTTCGGAAGCACCACTAGCAACCTTTGGTTTGCCATTTCCCAACTATATGTTTCTGACAGGTGAAAGTTTCTACTGTTACTTATAATATATTAGTCACCGAACTGTTACACATTTAGGTACAAAATTAAATAGTAACAGCTCTAATGATACGTTTGAAATGTACAACGCGACTTTCAACAGCACCTTTCCGGGTTCAACGGTCAATATCGTTTCATTCGTCCAAGATACAGCACCATATCTCTATAAATACTTTGATCGTAAAATACTTCACTCATAACAATAAAATTTAAAACTTTACGTTACGAAGATGGCTGCTTTCGTAGGTAAAAAAACTTTCCCAACAGCTTCATGTCGATACATGCCACTGAGGCACAAAAAATTCCCTCTACCTAGTAAACAGTAATCTTTGAAACTTAACATTCTATACCATATATAGCACTAGGAGAAAATACTATATACATACCAAAACTCACTCACTCAGGTTTCTTGTACATTTCAATTTAGCACAACATCTATCTCTGACGAGTGTCGTCGAAAAAACTTTCAGATGCTATGAAGCCGATAATTCTTTGTATTCTCAAATTCTGTAGCACGAATAAGTTATTCATATATACGAAAATTCAGCACCTGGGCACTAACTCCAGTTACTCCAGTTGGACTCCATCTACTGTCACAATTTTCTGGTAGGTTACTTAAAACCAAAGATTGTATCATAACTTAAATTCAAAATTTAACATGAGTAAGAAAGGAAGAAGAGCAGACTTTTATCACAAAAAGGTACGTGAATGTATCTGTATGGTCAATGTGTACTTCATACATGACACATACAAAATACTGCTAGCCGCTTCAAAGCATTACGGTTTTTTTAGTTGACGATTTCTTCTTCACGAAACACATACTTCAACAGACGTATAGGAATATCGAGACTACAAATATTGTATGTTGTAAAGTTTTAAGGATAGGGCTTTTGACAACAAGATGAGAAAATAAGTAAATGAGATTAACTGCTTCGAACTTTAAGGTCGTGAACACTAACGGAAAAAAGTATTTTAGTGCCAAGACATAAAATACGATACTACCTTTCCCTTGATATAATTACTTAAATACTTAAATGAATTAAAATTTTCATGGAAGCTACGCTTATAAAACGTAACATATTTGACTGCCAAAATAAGAGTACATTGTAGGGGGCTAAGTGAAACTAGACAAATGGTACCTCTAAATTCCATATTGGGCACGATCACTTTTTCACAAATGCTTTGTAGTGTAGCTTCATCTTTAAAGTGGTCTTTGTACTGCACTTTTTCGCAAACACAGGCAAGAAACTGGATGGCATTGCTGACCAGCTTTGATTGAGAAAATAAAAGTATGGAATTGTGATTACCAGTCAAAACCACATTTATTATTATAATTTTTAAAAACATATTATTATCATTGTTATCTCAAGAAAAAAATAATAAGTTGCATCATAAGATTTCTGTGCACGTGACAAGAACTGGCCTGACCCCGAGTTACTTGTATGGTAGAAGTTTCTCTTTCGTGATATTTTCACTGATTGAATAGGGTTTTTTTTTAAAGAGGCTTTTTATTGTTGCCATTGTTTGTCGTCTTTTTGTTGTGAACTAGAAATGTTGTATTATGCGTAGTTCAACATGCCTAGTATTTGTGAGTGCAATATGACTGTTATTAGTTGATTCAGAGGCCAGCTAATCACCTAAACAAAACAATTTCAACATCGGGTAAGGGTTTGCGAGAGTGGCGCCAGGACAATACAAAAGTACAATTATCACCTTTGTTGGCTCTTATGGATTCCGGCTTGAAAAGCTTCCGTTTTCAGGCGTTTACATTAAGAAGACTGATACCGTTTTCAAACGATTCAGTTTTCAAGAGCGTCTTCATTTGATGCCGGTTAGGAAATCGTTTCAATGTAAACGCACGGCCAATTCGGCATCATTTTGTTCCGTTTTCAAATGAAAACGGCATAATGTAAACGGGGCCTTCGACAAAATACACCACTTCTCCCTATCTACACACAGAAAAGGAACATGCTCCATGAATTCATAAAGAGTAGCCATACAGAGAGAGAAAGCAAGTAGATGAACAGTTACATGAATTACACTTGACTGAGCTGAGCTGCGTGAGCACTGATAACACATTTCATTTATCTAGTCACTCGGTTGGTAGAGCAAACGACATAAATGCTTATATCACATTCTCGAATCCTGTTGGTCACAAACTCTTGTATATTTTTTTCAAACTTGTTATTTAAATACTCTTTTCTCAAAAATAGAACTATACTTACGAAAATAAAACAATAAAAAATGTATACAAATTTGTCTTTGAAAAAAACCTGAAAATGGTCTCCTGCCATTTGGCTTCCTATATCCCCAGTTTCCTAATTCGATGCAAATGGGCCTCATACCTTGAGAAAATGAACTTTTTATTTCAATCATTTTTGGTTCCCAATTTCACTGGTTGAGGAAATAGCACTACCAGGAGGTTACCTTCAAGCCATTATAGGACCTCCAACGCCCAATAGGACCCCATTAGACTAAACAAAAGGCTGAAAAACTCTTCCTAGCCTTATTGCTGTCCATCCACTTTATAGTATAGCACGAAACTTTCTCCATGCATACACCTACAAAGTGAATATGCCACATTTTATCATGACTGATCAGCATTGTTCTAATAGTAGTCACATATAGAGAAGAACCACGTGGATGAAAAGGTACTATTATAATGTAAAATCAGTGTTATTCCTCTTACCAAATCATGCTTTACTGTACTTCCGGTTGAAACCAAGAGATTCCAGATGGCACTTACAAACTTTGGAAGATGTGGCTAAAAGTGAAGCAAGCAGAATTACGTTATAAACAGCAGCCTCTTTGTCACCTCGCTACAAGAACTGTAGAAACAATAAACAATGCCATCAATGCCAATATTTACATGGTACAATTTTATTTCCTAAATCTAATATAATAAGCGAGAATGTGTGTGTGTAAGCGGAATAGGCGGCCAGACTGTTTTGCCTATCATTATGAAACTTTGTATGGACACTCTTCTGGACCAGGGGAAGGTTATTAGCGGGTCAGCAGCCTCAGAGGCCATTAGAAGCCAAAAGTGGGTAAACTGTGCAGTTCCATGTGTCTTATAAGCTAATTCCAAGTGTAATCTGCACGTTGCAATTTACATACATCTATTGCGTGCATATTGCATAAGAACCATCTAAGTGTGTTCCAAGTGCAATCTGCATGCTGGAATGTACTTATCTATTGTATGAAAATTGTATTAGAAACATCTTATGAGCATATCCTATCCTGGTGTACTGCGAAAGAAAGGGTAGAACAGTGTCTGTATGTTGTCTTTTGTCACCACAGCATTCCTACACATACAAACAACAATATTTGCAGGCCTAAGCTTACGGGGCAGCGCCGGGACATTCAGCTGGTAATCAATATTGTACCATGTTACAATTTGCATTTAAAGCAATATCTTATACTGCATGCGTTTATAGTAATATTTCCAATAGACCTACAAAAATCAATTCTTGACGAAACATTGTCTGGAACATAGTTTCCTTTCTGGCATATTGCTCTTTATAACTTATATTAGAAACTGTAAGTATACCAGAAAATGAAAATCACTTGTGACACATCTCTGGAATGCAACAAGGCTAATTTTCCATTATATAACAGTTTAAACACCCTTTTTCTAATTATTTCTTGCAGATTTCACTTGCAAACTACATAATGGTGCTGAGTGCCTTCTGATAAAGTGATAAAGACACCAACAAGCAATAATGGATAATATGCCAAAAAGGAAACTATATTTCAGACAACGTTTCGTCTATTACTGACTTCTTCAAGTCTATTGTAAACATCAGAAATATTGAATGCTTTCCGCACGTTTCAAATGATGCTCACATCTTCAGTAAATGAAACCTGTCAAATTCTTCCTACTTTGTGATTGAATTTACTGTAGGTAGTGTGACATGGTTGAGTTACGCTTGACAAACGGAAGTTGCCAAAGTAGTCGTAACCTCTCATGAAAAGAACTAGGACTGTGTCGAAACAGTCATTTCGTATGATTTCATCATCACTACAACGTTATTCCCATGATTAGTCTTCAACTTTAATCGTCACAGGTATTGCAAGATCATACTGTGCACGATAGTCATCAGTACAACAGCATATGACGTAAGTTGTAAACAAATGTACCGATACTTGCCTCATCATTTGTAACCACACTTAGATCGCACTGTATTGAATGTAAAATAGATATCCTTTCACCTATCTTCTTCAGTAATCGTACATTCCGTAAATATTTTAGTATGGCATATATACAGTAGTCTTGAACTGATTTAATCAGTTGTGATCGACTGAAGTAATCATAAACAGTAGAAGACAGCATAATCGCCGGATCTACTGTAGGAATTCATTTGTAGAATTCAGCCAACTATCGCCTAGTTGTTGCCATCGCATACTGTGATCCTTTTTATATCTATATAATATACACTGGAACAGTACTAAACGCTAACCGCAAATTGTATCGTGTCTTCCTGTCACGCCTTGCTGCACCACTGCTCTTACATTAGGAAGTGAGAAACCATCATCTCAATACACTGTGCTCTTGTTAGAAGCCTCGCAAGCAGATAGCCCTGATTAGCAGTAGGCCCAATATTTAACTATGCTAAATAAACAAAGTGTAATCAAGAAGATTAAAAAGTGCCAAGTTTGTAATTGATATTATAGAAAAGTAAACATGTAACCTCCAGGATTTGAAACCCATGACAAACATTCACTTTGACACAAGTCCTCCTCACCCCATTGACACGTCGTAACTTTCAATGGGTTGAAAAGCTCTTACTTACGCTAATGCTGTACATCCATACAATAACATGAGGTGTTGGTTTATGGCATGGGTATTAAAAATATGGGTTTGGCATTTTTGGTAGACACTGGTCACAGAAATCTATCTGGACTAAAGGAGAAACCAATTAGTGATACAATTACAGAAAAGGAGAAGATTTGGACATGTGAAACTTTTTCTTTCAATTGTTATTACTCATGCCCCCTTTAACAACATGATCATAGAAAATAGTTGTAAGATGACACGTTCTATCTTTAAATGCTTTAAAACCCTCTGTAACCCTAATCATCAATTTGGATTTTTTCCTCCTCCATTCCAAAAGAATTGCCATAAACCGTGCATAGTGAAAACAATAAGCAAACCAAATCAGTTATAGCGCAATTTAAAACTGATCATTCAATCTTATAAATAATTATAGATTCGCCTCTGTCAAGTGGAATACACCAATGCTGAATAAACGAAGACATGACCTTTTATGTGTTACACAAACACTGACAATAAAAATGGCAACAAGGATAGGTTGCTGAGGAGAAAGAAGATCAGAATAAGTCAGCAGGGTCTAATGAATCATCCTTTAGACATAGGTAAACTAACAATGAAGACTCATGATAAAATGATTTATCTTACCTCAAATTCTTCATCATACTTTTGTGAATACATGACAACATTATCACAAATTTGTGATCTGATTCTTTCAAGAGGTCCCGCCTCTTCAGTATTCTGGAGTGAGAGGAAAATGGTAGTAAAACCATGGGGTGTTGCATAGTTCACATTATAAACAATAGACTGTTATCACAACTTAAAGAACTGTCCTTAGTTGAGTAAGAGTAGTGCTTATTCACACAAAACCTACCACCCATTTATTCCATTGCTTAGGGGAAACAGACATGAAAAATGGGTACGAGGAAAAAAGCCTGTGACTTGTTATATGCAGATACAACCAATCTCAAATTTTTTAATGGCATAACACAGCAAGCGTGTTGTTTTCAAGAAATTATGAGAAGTAACCAATCCTGATGGTCTATAACACAAATATACTAATAAATCCCTTCGAGAAACCTCCCATTTGCTAACCCAAAGAAATTTCTGCATATAGGCCACTGTAAATAGTACCACTCCTAATTAAAACATCATACTCAAGAATTTCACTGGGGTATCTATAAAACAAACGCAAGATAAGTCTGTCAAATGCAAACTTTAATCTATGAATTTCTTGTCCAACAAGGAAATCCTGCTGGCTCACCTTCCTCGCATTGATATCCCACAAACCAAACAAAAGACATGAAGTGATGTCAGTGGATATAAGTTTAAGCATCTCATTTTCGTATTTTAGAATGGGGCATCAAAATCTATTTAAGGAATAATAAACCCTAAAAAACATAAAGTAGCAAAAATACTTTTGTATATAAAAGCCCTTTTCGATTGGCACTACTCAGAGTACAAAATCATCAGAATTGAAATTGAAAAGGAAGGAATGAGAACGGTATCCAGTGCAATAATGTCTTTGCTCTTCACACAGTTTTATTGTTCTGTATTATGAACAAATGTTTTAAACTGCGTATTGCCTCAATAGCAAAATATCTCACTTACGTCAGTCTCTAGTATTTTGTACTCTGTTATAAGTAGTGTATGGAAATGGCTCATCCATCGATCCATATTCTCCTCAAAAAATGCAGGAAGATCCTAAAAGCAAGAAATCACAAAGACAATGAAGTAACCTGAAAGATAATACACTCGTTCTTAAGGACTTACTCAGCCTATAGTTTTAGAAATAAAGCACACTTTCAAGGTCAGCAGGTTCTATTTTAAAACAATAAATAAATAAATAATACCATAATAGTACTGTAAATAGTAATGGTCTAAACAAGCAAACTGTTCAGTATCTGCTGCTTAATGGATAGAACCTAGGCCTGAGTGAGAAAATGAAGGTTCAAAGCAAAGGTCTAATCAAGTCATGATATGTGTTTTCTGGGATTTAACCAGGGCACACATTATTTAACAAGCGACTTTTACTACACTATTGAATAGAATCTTAAGGAAATGTCTCTCGTGTCAAAAGAATGCAGGTTTAAGCCCTGTATACATGGTGCAACATGTTGATACAAGATGCTGTGCATGTTGATAAAACTGAATTTAGAATGGAACAGGTTCTATTTTTCATAACATGCTGTGGCAAATCAGCCAAGGGACAATGCATTTATGAGGGTCATACGAGAGGCAGGAAGGGAAGCTAAGAAAGAATTTATAATATTTCATAGACGTTTTAAGATAGGAAATTTTCAGTTGCTCTACGTCTCTCTAATATATCTAAAAATGTTGTTGTTCTAAATGAAAACGCAGTTGTGAAACCTAGTTGTACAACAAGACAGGGTCCTCAGAATGAGTTGTGTTCAACATGTTGATACAACATGTCGCACCATGTATATGGGGCTTTAGCCAATCTGCAACCAGCTTAGCCAGGAACTTTTCCCTAGCCTTAATTGGTTTTGAGGTCTCCTTTTACGTGATAATTTGTAAGGGCAATGCTGTCATAAGCACTGGCAGAAGAAGGGGTGACAAGATGTGACCATGGCCACACCTGGTAAATCATTAAGCACCCCTGTGGCCACACTAATTAGGCCATAAACAAAGTTTTGGGTAAACATTGTGTGCAAACCCAGTATGTTTCATGGGTAGTAGTCTACCCACCCCTTTCCTGTTTGGATTCACTTCTCACTATAGGTGTTACTTACACGAGACTGTAAGTATGCTCGTCAATCCCTTATCAACAGGGATTACATCAGATTGTATGAAATTTCACTGTCATCTTAATATATGGCTGCATAATTATCAGTGACATTCTGTCAGATTCTACAACGGTTCAACCACATGTTGCTAATATCAAGCTAAAAAAGCTATATACTCCAAAAATAAAGCAATGAATTTAAAAGGTCAATTAACAAAATAGTCAATTACCTGATAATTCAAACTATAGAATAATTTGCATGTTGTAATAAGAGATTCGAATATTTCCCTTAGTTTCTTTTCATCACTGAGGCTGCCTTTGATTTGGCCATTCAAGCTCTAGGAACAAAGACAATAAAATTTCTAACATGTTAAATCATATCAATGAACAAATAGTATTAAAAACAAAAATCCAATCATTACGATAAATAAAGTTGCAACCAACTGAATTAAATTTCTGCATGGTATTTGTAAAAAATGACACCTGTGCAAGTGGCACATGATTGGTGACTCTCTTGTCATTCGAAAACGAGCAAGTTACAAATAAATTACTTCTGTCAACAAAGCACTGGCATTTTTCTCTAAATAAATACAGCATCTGCAATGGGGACATGAAATAGAAAATGCTCTTTAGCTGATACCTTTTGCCTTTGCAAATAGTAAAATGCAAAGCAGACCAATTATTTCCTGCAAAATATTAAGCAGTATTAACAATTTCTGTAATCCATGCTGTGGCTGCCTATAAGAAGGTCTAAAAACTCTATTTGGGGAAGACTGTATTTGAGCATGAGCACTTTCATGTTGATGGAAAGCGATCATCAACATCACAAATAAATTTGAAAATAGTACAATTTGACTCCAGATATCAAAAGGCAACTCTGGAATAAGCTGTTACCCAAAATACCAGACCTATAGTGTATATAGTGTTTAAACTAGAGGTGTTTGAATTTCAAAAATCCCTAGTTAAAACTCTGTTAAGATTCCTTGCTTCCTTACATTAGGAAACAGCATCAAACTGTAAGGTTTTGTTACAGAGGTTTAAAACTTTGAAAGCTGATATCTCACTGTTTGGAAAGGGAAACACTTTCAGTTTTGGTAATTGATGTTCTTACTATCAGGGCAACATGAAAATTGAGTATTTTCTCCATAATTCAAACATTTTTAAAATTGTGATGTTACACTTTCCCTTCGCAGTGCTTTTCTACAACTTAAAGTGAAGAACTCAAACTTTTATAATGAGCACATTTGCTAGTGTGACTGGCGGGTCATACATAAGGCACATCTGGTATCATCTACCACGGTCAATCCCAGATTTATCACCATAGTGACAAAAGTCATCTCTCCAACTCAGTGGGCCACATGTCTCACTCTCATGTTAAAATTGAAGTTAAATGTGTTTGGCTCTCTGCTACCAACTTCCAAATATAGGGTTCTATTGACATCAACACCACAACAATGCAACTGGCAATATCAAGTCTGTTCCTGTTCTTTGCTTTCAATATGATCATAG
>JAAAKL020015875.1:0-11288 GCA_010016065.2 Carybdea cf. marsupialis auct. non (Linnaeus, 1758)
TGTTTACCTCCTTTTCGAAGGTGAAATTGAGTGTCTGGTGTAACTTGTTGAGCTTTGTAAGAAATTCATCACACTCAAACTCATTGTTAAAAACGATAAATGTGTCGTCTACATAACGAAAATAAGCGACAGATTTTTGGAAGGATTGAAAAAGTCGAAGTTTATGGAAGCCAACGAAGATATTAGCCAATGCTGGACCAAAGGGAATGCCTATGCTTCCCCCATTCCATTGTCAATACATCTCATTATTGAAGCTGAATTCGATACCACGTGTCGCCACCTGCATTAATTCAATGGATACCTCCTCAGGGAACGATGGACGCATGAGCTCATTCCGATACAAAGCGTTTGCAAAATTTGGTATAAGGTTTATTTATTTCTTCTCAATTTCAATTCTGACGATTTTGTACTCTGAGGAGTGTCAGACGAGAAAAGCTTTTCAGTATTAAATTTTTTTTTTGCTATTTCAGACAGTTTCATTGTTTTGTACCACCAACAAACTGTTAGAATAGTATTAGCGCGTTTCATGTCCATTCCATGATACTGACAGTAAAGCTGTTCTAACTAAAATACTGGGTACCGTTTCCCCTTCTTATCAAATTGCAAGTTTTGCTGTGAGATATATAGTTTGGGTTACATGATTTCACCTACATCATAACAGATACGATGAGGTATAAATCTTGTTAGGTATTATATACACTTCATATAGAGTTACCTCTTCAAGATCTTATTTTGTTCAAATATCAACAAAATCACGAAAAATCTATAATGTCAAAATTTGTCGGTGTAAGGCATGCTACTCCTTCACGTCGATCTGCTAATCTTGCAGCCCTACATCGCTTATTGTATCTTACTTAACTTTGTAAAATGAATTAAATTGGAGTTGATCGTATGTACACGTACATAACAATGTATTGTATTATAATCAGAGATAAATAAATATACATTATAGAAAATACAAAATTAAAAACAAACACTGAATTTGCATAGTCTCTTACCTATCTTGTAGGTTTTGGATTGGAATTCAAACTATGTAATTACAGCAAAATTACAAAATTCTTTTGCATGGTCAGGACTTTATTTTTCTCTGTTTATAAATTGGTTATGGAGAGAGGAAGGAGTTTCAAGTGAAGAGCTGAAAAATAGACTAACTCTGCAAAGGAGTGTTGAGCGATGGAATCCACAGACATGAGAATGGTTTGGGCAAATGCTAAAATGGTTTTACTCTTATTTTATCATTTGAGAGGTAGAGAAGGCTCCATGGAGTATAGAAAAAGCCACCGGCTTACTTGCTCAAGACTTTAGACAGATACGTGTTGTGGGTGATTATGTATTGAAGAAGCGAGACTAGAGCAGTGGGAACAAATCTGGAAACAAAAAGGAACGTTCTAGCAACAAGTGACACTCTGACTATTGATATCGCCTTGATGACGCAAGTAAGAGCCCCTTAAATTTATTGCTTTAAAAATAGAAAAGGTTTGCAAACCATAAAAATGTGTGAACTCATGGAGGTAGGATACCGCCACCATATCCAAACTCGATTATTTAATGTTTCCCACGACTGTAGGGCAGTAGGGTGAAGGTATATTGATACAAGTTACTCTGAACATTTATTACGCAGGTATGAAAACTGGTATACTTTATAATTAACATTTTAGTTCTTGGAGAACCTAACTATTGATGACGTTGGAAACAACGATGCTACACTAAAGCCAGAAGTTAACAAGTACATTAATACCATTAAAGAATCTATTGTAACACTTTGACAATTACGACTTAAAGTATGCTTAATTGTATAGGTTTGATAGAAAACAAAATAGACCGGAGTGCCAACAACTTAACATACAAATTACCACCAATATTGTATCTTAGATTGACCTACTTTTCCATATTTTTTTTCGCTTTGTTCGTATGTAAGCCTTCATAGGAGGTATTTGTGAGATTGCCATTAGAAAAGTCTTAGAAAAGGCTTATCCTACATGCTTCTGAGTAAATTTGAGATTTGCAGATTTGCCTGATATTTCATGAGATTTCAAGAGAGATATTGACCTCGGTGTCATAGCATCCCCCGCCCCCTTGTCTGGGTAGCGTTAAAGAGCTTTAAAGATCTTCATCATGTCTTACCCGACAGATATCAAATTAACTTATTTAAACGCAAATACAAATCTATTCTATTCAATCGCAAGTTTTATTTATTAATGTCTCTCTCAACTTAAAAATACTTCGTCTTTGAAAGTGAGTCAGTCCTCGACTTATGTCACGTTAAATATTAATGACGTCATTTCCTTTGGAATTACTCTAATTTCCAATTTCAGTCCATGACAAGACACAATTAATATCAATCATTTATTTATGTTATGATCCAACTCCAACTATGTTTACTCTTTTTGTTTTGAATTGTTAACATGTAGTAAGGAAGTTAACTATAGAACACACACATAGAGAATATATCGGTTAAATATGTTCAATGTAACAAATATTTTGTGTCCTCACATGAATTACAGTGAGAGACTTCTTTACATTACATTAAAGTGTTTGTTCTTGTACATGTCAAGCAATCCTCTCACTTTTGAGTTAAATAACAATCATTTCTCTTCCGATAACAAACGAAGAAAACTTGCAATTTCAACACAACAATTTAAGGTAGTGGTTTTACATTGTCTTTCAGCTTGGCCATTTATTAACTACGTCTGAGCCCAGCACATATGCGTTTACCTAGGACATTGATTTCATATTTCTTCTGATCACTATGACTCTACGGCGCCCAACTGTATGTAAAATTGCAAATAACTTTGCACATTACTACAAAATAAACCGTACACTGTGGTTGCCCTTGATGATAGAAAATCTAATTCTTATTCCGTATTTAGCTGTTACACTTTGTTTATTTCTAAACATGAATTGGTCACTGCCGTTTTTTACTTTGTTCCCCGCAGACCTAGATCGTGTCAGATTTTTTAGTGGTGTATTTGCATCGCTTTTTTGAGTAACGATGGAAAGAACTTTCAGGGTTGTTGACAAGTTCAAAAACAACCTTCTTTGTACAAAGATTCAGTGTTTGTTTAATATTATATTATATATAAAATTGATTCATCAATTGCCACGCGCTATCATTCGATACCAAGAAATGAAATAACGGATATTTGGAAGGAAACTCCTACCTCCTCTTCAAAACAGCTGCCCAAGATAACAGATGAAACAGTTTCTGATTGCTTGACCCACACTTCCATTCTTTTAATTATGGTAAAAACAATGATATCAACATTAAGCAATGTTTAAAGTTTGATTTTCTTATCATTCAGTCACGCATCTTATTTATTTATGTATTTTTCTATCATCAGTCCTACTGTTTTCTTCTATTGTCCATCTATACACAAGGTCTGCATGACAGTTTGTGGTTAATAGATCGATAGCTAGTTACTGATGCATACGTAAGATAGGCGTACTCCTTGAAAAAGAAAATATTTTAATTAATTCAAGACGTCACAACGACGCTGGTGATTCCATATGCTGAAAAGGATCAACTGCCATTCAAGGTTAAAAAGGAGATTCAGGCAGGTCTACTCTTATTAAATTTCTGTGCAGATAATCTCACAAAAGTTCCATCAAGAGCAACACATGCCGTTGTGTAAAGATATCATGTTTTAGTCAACAAAAAGACATCGCGCTCTTATCCAACTGTTAGTGAGTGTGCTGATGAGGTTTAAATATTTTCAAAGTTCTAATTTTTCTGCTTTGATATCGAAGAAATCTGGATGGAAAAACGAAGAGCAAGCAGACGATCAAGGGAAAGGAGTGGAAATGGTGATCGAACTACCAAGATCAAGAGATGGTACGTAAAAATATTTCCTTTAAGATGTGGAAATAGACAGTAAAATATAACTTGTCAATCAGTGTAACTAGATCATGATTTGAAATTTTGACTGGATTTAACCTGGACGTGAGATTTTTGTTGTACTAAAATATTTATCGACGACATTTACTGGTTTGCTATTCCATACTACATACGATTATGCAGAGAGGATTAAGAATATCCTCTGCAACTGTCTGACCATGTCTACTTTGCATGAAAAACCTAGATGAAAATGGATTTCTAAATAAGTACGACGCGAATACATGAATTATTTATTTATATTGACGTCTATTATCTTACTCATAGTTTGGTAGATCTGTTCTGGGACTAATAGGCTTTACAGGGAAAATAAATTTTGCATTCTCATTCATAGTTTAAGACTATACCTCCTTCCACACAAGGCAACCAACAGCGTCGTGATCTTTTATTTGGTTTCTGCTAGACCTAGAATGTCTCTGAGTGACTGGTAATAGGAGATTTGTTGTCAATCTCAATCCATGGACAGAAAGTTTGACAAGCTATTTAAAGCGGTTTTAACTATTTCAAAAACCTGTTTAAAGTTTTGAAAGCTAGTAACCTCATGGTACAGACTTGCACAATAAGCCAGTAGCAAATGACGTCACCATTACATATTCCATCGCAACCTGACAAGTTATGCCTAACAATGATAACAACTGGGTACGTCACAACCTATGGGAATGGATAGGAGAAAAATAAAATTCTTACACAGTCAATCAAGCAGATGGCAATTAAAATGGCAGTATTAGGAAAGCTGGCTTTCCTGATTGCTGTCACCAAGGATGCAAAAGTTGCTGATTTTAATAAATTTCTGTGTCCTGTGGCTACCTGATGGCAACATTCCAACGCTTACATATTGCACCTTCACGTAAAATGTTTGACAAATGTTACTATAAGGAGGTTTTAAAGGTGGAATAAAAGCTGAAGATCAAAGAACTGTTTGACTCAGCTAATGTCTTCTCCTCGTCAAAATTCTTTACTGTATGGGGAAGAAGCCCCCTAGCTACCAGCGCATAGTTTGGCTGCAAACAAATGCTCATATCAGGGTGTTTTCTTGTCGCAATGATGACAACTAACACAAGTGAACTAGTTGGTACTTGTGAGAAACAAACCTGGTTATTTTGAGCTTCTTACTTTAATTCAAGTGATGTTATAAAGCTAAACTGAATGCATGTGCTTGATGACAATTTTATCTCAATAAGTGAACCTCGTTAGATTGATTACATGCAGTCGACTTTCAAGAAACCTTAAGTGAGCCAATGCTACAGGATCTTTTAATTGGGTGAAACATGTAAGCGCTTACAGGTTTCGCCCAAATAATTATCAGTTAACATTTCACACAATAAATAATCTAGAAACATTTAAGAGTGACGGTGCTGATACATTTCACAAGCTCAACACTACAATAAGAACGGGTGCTAAGTTGGGTAGATATAAGCGTAAAAAATAGCCACATTTTATCATAACATCTAAAAATAAAACTAAACGAAATAGCAAATTCATTTTGTACTTAAAAGCTTTTTTCGTAAGTCGTCAGAAAATAAACTGAAAAGGGAATCAGCGATATTATTTACCCAACTGTGTTTTACAAAGTAGCCAATCAGACCTCTAACGGACAGATTGGTGTTGTTTTGACCAATCAGTGTCCGTGAAGCTGAATGGTTAACCGAAAAGGTAACTGAGATTACGTTACATTTACTTGGTTAAGTTTGCATATTTTTTAGTTTACATCTCATTTCTTTGATCTTATCTAGCTTGATTATTGCTAATTATGTGCAAACTTCCTGTTTCAATTAATTCGTCACTTTGCCATCCGGGAATTCTATCCCTTTATATCTAGCTATTTTTGTCTCTTCAACGTATGAATTGTTAATGATGTGATTTTAGTCCTCCAGCTTTAGAACTCTCAAGAGAAAGTCACTAACAAATTAACATAAATTAACTAACCACGTGATTCGGGCTATTAATCAACATTGTTGGTTTATGTCAATCAGAATCAGTATATTAATGTATTGCAGTACATACGCCTCTCTTTCCTTGCCATTCTTACAAGCATACAATGGCTTGAACTTATGCATTCACCAAGGACACCGCACTTTCTAAGACCAAACTCCATCCGTATGTCTGTACTGAAGATGTGTTCACATGTGAATTTATTTGTCTTTCATTCTTACTAAACAGTTTTGTATCGTCCATAAACAGCACATGATTTGATTTGCATTCTTTCTCTCTTTTCCCATTCATAATACGCATTTACCTTCCAAATAAGTGTTAATAGTAGCATAATATTCAATACAAATAAACATGGTGAAAAACTGTCACCCTGGAGTATCCCCATCTCCATATTAGCATTACAAAGTTCTTGTGCATTAGAAGTTAATCAAAGCTTCTACTTACCCATAATTCTGTGCTGAAAGTTTCATACATTCTTGCGGATTCCAACAATTCACATACACTCAAAAATCTAGGTATAGTGGACGAAATGTGATATGTTTTCTAAATATTGATCCTACCATAACGAGGCTAGTCCCTTTCTACCCTCTCTCAACACATAGCCTGGTCAATAAACAGTTGATATTTAGTGCCACAACTCCCACGCCTACATCCCTTTTGTCTTGGCAGATGATTCTCTAAATAAGTGTATCTACCATCTTTCCTTTCAAAAGCTTCCATATGAAAGTGAGGCACGTACTAGGACCACAGTTTCTTACTTCATTAGCTTTCGCGCAGAGTGTTTTGGCATAGTATCACATGTCACCTTTTAGTTGCATTATCTCCACCCTGCATCATCGTATTCAGTTAGCAGGTAATTCCGATATAAACGGTTATTGAACATTATATTCCCTAGTGCTTTCCAATTCGGGATCTTAAACTGTGTTTATTAATCCTTGCCATTTCCTAAAAGTATTCGCCATTGTTGTCATCCTTCATATTCTATAAACATGCTGCCTTTTTTTTACAATTTTCCTTGTCAACATTCCAAATTTCACCCCAGAACATATTACTTCAGCATCTGGCACACAACATAAACTATTTCCACCAACATGCAGTTCTTTATATTTGCTTCTAATCAACATTACACATTTTGTTTTATCTAAATTAAGTTTTGTCTTTCAGTTCCCTTGTCTTCTTTGTCTTCTTTGTTTATCTTTCTTTTCTCTTTCCGACAAGTTGACCTCCTGATTCCATAATTCAATACTTCCTTCAATTCTACGTTTCCATCTAGGTTTATCTTTCTTCCTGAATTTATTTGAGCCTAGCTGTTCCATCATTAAAACAATTGCAGCCTTCATCAAGATATCCGTTTGTGTGATGTTGTTAGTCTTCATATATAAACTTAATTGCTCCATTACCTATCTCTGTTTACATCTTGGGACCTTCTTAAACGAGATCCTTTTAATGTTTCCTTCTTCTGCAATGAATTCTTTCAGTTGTTTGGTTCTAGCTTTATTTACATTACGTCTTCACATGAGCATCCTCTAACTGATTGTTGTTATCCTCCTGGTCATTTCTTACCTTAGTTTCCTCATGCACCATTTCATTCTGAGCCTTTTTTGCAATCCACCATTCTCGTTTTATACTTCATCTTCTATTTTCTTTTTAATCATTACCAGCTCAAGTACTTGCTGATGGTTCTGGCCTGGGCACAAACACGTTGCGTCAAACAAACTCTTTTCCTCCTTCTCAGAGCCTCCTTTGCCTTTTGTCTCTGATTAGCGTCCACCACACCCCCACCCCCACCCCCTCATCAAGCGACTTGCTTCTACAAAACCATTCCATCACTATTTTGTTTAATTCCTTATACCATTAGACTCTAGGTGTAGTAAGATATCGACTGGGGCCCTCGTGCTCATTCGAGGAGTATTTGTACGACTAGGATCCTTCACTGGAAGTTCCAGCTCAATTTACTTCGTTATTGGATAAACTATGATTTAGCATTAAGCTTTAGTAAATTTAATATTGCATAAACACCGGTGTTTTTAGCAAGATAGCGTTGCTAGGAAACAGCCAAAGGTAAAAAGTCCCCACTATCCATGACAAAGACAAGAAGAAACTGGGTTGTCTGTCGGGGAGAACTGATGAAAGCCGCTTCTGGGCTTTAGTTCTTGATCATACCAGGTCAGGTAGGTTTGAAACTCATGATCTGCCTTATCCAGGGTTTTTTTCTTGATCAGTATTAATACTGGTCCCCGAAGATCTTGATATATTTGAGGTGGCGTTCGGTGGGGGCTAGCCTCACGTTGGGGTATGCATTGCCAATTAAGGAAGGCAAGAAAAATCGTTCAAGTAACGGAAGAGAGAGCATGGGCAGTTCTTATGTCAAAATGTAAAAGCAACGTAATGGAATGCGCATAACTAAAAAGAAAATTTTAACAACAACATGGATTTAGATTAGTCCATCTACCTCAAAAACAGTGACAGTAATATTGATGATAGCAATCATTATTAACATTGCCATTACTACATCGTCATTTTTTACTACAACTGATCACCACAGCCAAGTACAGGACAGATTATGTAAAAGAGACAGTACTATCAAAGCTATTAAAGAGAAACCTTCAAGTAAATGCTGGAAAGACCGAAGAATATACTATAAGCAGAAAAGGAGACGAGGATTGGAAGAAGTGCAAATATGTCGGTTCACTTCTGGACACAGAAAATGACATCAAAAAGAGAAAACAACTGGCAACAGCAACATTCCTGCAGTACAGAAACAAATTTACAAGCAGAAAAATTTCTCTTAAAATTAGAGTGCGATTGTTTAATGCATACATCACAAGTATCTTCATGTAAAACAGTGAAGTATGGGGACTCACTGCAAAGCAGGAGAAGAGAATTGATACCTTCCATAGAAACCTGCTAAGAAAAATGATGGGAATCAAATGGCCCGAAAAGATAACCAACAAAAAGCTCTACAAAAGAACAAAAGAATAGAAATGGTCACACACCATAAAGAAGAGGAGGCTGAGATGGACTGTTCATATGATGAGACTACCACCAGACACTTCTGTACATCAATCACTCAAAGAAGCACTAACCCCAGCCAGAGGGCCTTCTGGGAAACAACCTAACACTTGGACATCCACAATAAACAGAGACCTCCAGGAGATCGACCCACAATTGACACTGGTTTCAGAACATCTGACAGAGACAACGGCTGACAGGAAAAAGTGGAATGCTCTAATAGCCTGATGAATGTACAGTGCTTACCAAAGGCGGAAAAGTGTAAAAGAAGAAGAAGGAGAAGAAATGTTTGAGGTCTGTAAAATTTTTCTGAGAAAATCTCCTTACTGCTGAAACAATCATGTGCTATACAAGCTTGTGCCAAACCCAGTCGTAAAGGCAACAACTCTGCTGAACTCGGCTTGACAAGCCCGGATAAATTGGAGAGGGTTTTCTGGTTTGGGCTAGCAACTCACTCTCTTAAAAACCAATTAAGCTCACAAAAACGCGAGATGGATCACGAAAGTCTTCGCCCAGTCTTCAACAGTATTTAAAATAGGCAGGACTTCTTGGAATCTCCTGATTCAGAAAGATCAACTCTTAGACAATTGCAACTGTACACTGATTTCGAAAAATTAAAACCTTATATTTCAAGAGCCGGTGACAGTTATTATACCCGTCAGGTACAAAAGGTTTGACCCTCTATGAAAGCTCAACTACTGACTGTGAACAATTTTCACGTGGACAGCTGAGCCAAATATTGGGTAACTAGTGCCCACATTAACACAAAGTAGGCCATAATGAGACGTTATAGCCGCCCATTAGGTACATGGATGAAATGTTGCGCACTTATACTACCATGATCAATCATTCACAAAACACTAAATTTTACTGAAAATTGCTGGGCTAATTTGCGGATAGATCCCTTGGAAGATGTACATATAGGGTGGCTCATGCCTATTCATAAAGTCCATTTACCAAACTTTGTCAATTGGCACAACATTGTTTAGTAGTAGAAAACCGTTTCAAACTGACCAAAAACGATAGTGTCTGCACCATTTAGCAGAAAAGGAAAGGTACATCAATTGTAAGCTGTTGGAGAGGCGTTCAGAGACCCAACTTGTGCTTGCTGAGCTAGGTCCTGGTGAATACATAAAAAAGGATCAAATAAGAATGATTGAGAGTTGTGTTTGTGTTATGTATTAAAAAACTATTTTTCGTCACTAGAAGACATATGTCTTGATGCATTTCTCAGGAAATACAAGCCCACAAACAAAGCTACTTTTGCTTCTTGTGTGAAGAAAACGGATAGTAGCTTACTTCCACCGAGCTCTCGTGTAATCGAGCAGAAGGTACGTCGTACTAACCGTACCTTCAATATATGGCTGAATGCAACAGTTGCTCAACCCCAAGAAATGGAACCAGACCACTGTTGTTGGTCGTTCATGAATGTTCATTCTCGTATGAACTGCTTTGAAGGTGCGATGTGTTGATGATTTGTTTGTGCACAAAGATGAAGAAACAGATGATGAAAAATTTCAAGACATTGGCAGCGAAGAAGATGAGAACAGTGACTATAATTCAAATGAGAAAGATTGAAGGACTAGATAAGTCGATTCTGCATTCTGCATCCAGTTTTCTTGATATTGTTTGTAGAGGAACGTCCCTTTGGATCATTACCATTTACATAATATCACTGTTGTGTTGCATTCAGGTAAAGTAGTCAGTTATACAATAAAAGGTTCACTTCTTTTCGTTCGTAAGTTCTTTTGTACAAAAGAACTGTGTTTAATCAATATCAATTATTTCACAATAGAACGTTTCTCGGTTTTCCTCGGTCATGGACTTAGTGTGTCTAACAGATGCAACTTCCCATAAAGTTTTAACAAAATCAATGCTAGTGCCACTTGACAAAGCTATTGTGACGTCTATGTAATATATACGTCACTAGTGCCAGCCTTCTCCATGTATATAAGCGTTAAATAAGGAAGTGTAAGAGAGATTTGTACGAAGAGGAGTTGTGATTAAGACGTTCTTATATTCTCATGTTTGATTGATAAAGATAGTAAAGGAGTTTTCGTATAGAGAACTTAGTGAAGGCAGCCAATGTGGTTAGTGAGTACGCTTCTTTTTCGAAGCTTACATTACAGCCATGAATAAAATTAACGAAAGATATAAAGCAAGCCAGAACTGTTCTTTGAAATAATGTCGCAGCTTGAACAATCAATAGAAATTTTCAATATTTTTGTTAGAATTGTTAAGTTAAGATAAATTCCAAAGCGTTGATGTTGTTTAGCGAATGGCTCCTGTTGTCTTCGCCTCTCTAAATAAAACAATTTTTAACAAAAAACATTGGCAGCTTTAGTTCAAAAGGTGTGTTGTACAAAAAATTAAAAAATTAAAAATCTGGGAACTTTTTTTAAATTTTTTGTATAACACACCTTTTTTAGAATTTTATATTAGTCAAGGCCAG
>JAAAKL020015876.1:0-11287 GCA_010016065.2 Carybdea cf. marsupialis auct. non (Linnaeus, 1758)
TAATCATCATTATCATCATCAGCATCATCATAATCATCATCATCATCATCATCATCATCATCATCATCATCATCATTATCATCATCATAGTCATCATCATTACCATCACCATCATCATCATCCTAGTCCATAGCCATTCGACCGTAGGTGCTCTTTCATATTTTCAACAGTACGTTTCCACAACTGTTTGTCCGCTGCTTTTGTTGTAGCGTCGATCACTGAAACATTCTCCATTCGAAGATATTATGCAGCCAGGTTTTTGTAGGTCTTCCTGGGCCTCTTTTTCCTGGTACCCTTCCATGCATTATGGTGTTGGCTAAACTGAGAGAATCGCGGTTACGAGTGACGTGTCCAAACCACTGCATTACACGATTATGTAAAAGCATAAGAGCCTTACATATTTTGGTCTTGTTTGCGTTTTTTATTAGTTTATAGCTGATGATGAGACAGAGGTCACCGAGTGGCTAGAGCAGCAGAATCGTAGTCGAAGTGAGTACCATGGTGCCCGCTAGTAGCATGCCAGTACCTTATGTACCGTTGCCGCCTGTCTAGGTGCCCCACTGGAAGAAAAAAGATCATGAACTGCAGGGTACGTGGTAAATGTGAGTTGTAAATGCCCCTGATTATGTCAGGCAAAAGAAGGACGCTCTATACACGTAGTGCGCTTTACCGTGATTTACTTGCAACCTACTTATTACAATTTCAGAATGCTTCGTGGAACATGGAGGATGATTTCATGTGACTTGTTACTTGAGCAATGGGCTACCATGGAACAAACGTATGCACTCAACAGAATATTACTATCCGAGACAGTACGAGTGGAAGTTTGCCTGCGTCAGTGATACAAGAGAAATGTCGAAGTACGTCTACGTTTGTGTATTTAAACTTAGCGCTGGGCGACTATGGCTGCAACAAAGGAGTCATGAGTGGCGGAAACAACACATTTGTTGGTAATCGTTTCTTAAACTAAGCCTTGGTTGTAACCATGAAGGGATACTGTTTCTCTGAGTGGGCAAGTGGAGGAATGGGAGAGCTAAACAACTTTCTTATGATGTCGTAAGAGAACACATTTCATTAGTGAATTATTATTGATTTGAGAAATATAAACTTTGCGCTGGGGAAATCTTCACATTTGTCTGCGGTATTGTATGCCTATTGTCAACAATTAGAGAAGAGTTCTTAAAGAATGTGAATCTATGATCTTTTTTTATCGCGTAACCTTTCTGAACGACCATGGTAGGTACAGACTGAGGGAAACCGGGAAAAACTGTAGATTTTTAGAAAATGCGGGGTGTGTGTGCGGGGGGGGGGGCGGGAATTACAGCAAACGCATGTCATTCAACCATGTATTGCATTGCGTAGAATGTGTTTCTATGAAAACGAATGGAAGAAAACTTTTCATGAGTGTACATGAGTGTCAATTTCACCCAGCGGTATACTCTTCACACTTTCACTCAATGTCACGTGGTTTATAAGATCGTCAAATATCATGTATTGTAGACCCATATCAAGTGCATTCAGGGGAAGGCACATCCCATTCGTGGGGTGGGAGGAGGGAATTAGGGGAAAGAAACATAATGAGGAAGCAGAAAGGGATTCGTTGGTTAGATATTGCTTCCATGATGGGTTCCGCACATTTCAGACTACACTATTAAAAGTGGCATGGAGCTAAATGCCATAGTCGTATTCATTATTCCCTTCCATAAAGCCAACAATCAATGCAAGAATGGATAACAGTGTAATAATCGATGTACCTTAGGGTTCTCTGTAGCGTGTGAACTAACAAGTGGAAAGAGTAACCTGGTAAAAGATCTACTCGAAGAATGTGAGCGACTGCGAGACAAAGAGAATGACTCGGTTTTCTGAAACTTGACATTTGTGACGGATGAGATAGGGTCCATACCAAACTAACTTGTTATTGTTCAACGTAGACATTTTTGTGGTAGGAGCGTAGGCGTACTTTCGTTTGCATGTTTGACTCCATCAATCCAACACAGTTTTGTATCTACTACGACTGTTGCGCGAACTCAAGTACTGTATACAGGTCCGTAGCCAAAACATAACATTTTGAAGGGCTAGCTGCATTGTTAGGTGGGCGTATTTCGAAGTTCTATTCACCGACTTTTATTTCTAAGTTCTTGGAAGGATTCTTGTCTTAGCGAGTCTTCCAGCCCCAGTTAAGTGCTAGGCAGTGATGCTGTCCTGGGTATCGCATGGTAATTTCGTGGTCTCATTATTCTCGTGGAAGAAGTAGTGTTACTTCATCGGTTTAGGATGGAAATGGCGAGACCCTACTGGTCTTAAGACAGGAATGGTGACACCCTATTACAGGTTGTATGATGAAAGGGTTTGACCTGTGACCGATTTGTCACCATGATGTTGGTGTATTCATACAGACTCTGGTATGGTAATCAGTTGTTGTATTAGACATTGTGACAAGGTCGGCTGTGGCAGGCTTGTTAATTTACATAGCATTGTGTAGTAGATTGGGGTCTGTCCGCACGTATGGCGCTTAACATTACTATGGTTTGTTGGTGAACCTAGGAACAGTTATGCAAGTCTTGTCGCCTGTAATAACACCATGTACAGTCAAAGCTTCAGTTTCAAGTGTTATTAGAGATAGAAGACGAACTGGACGTGATATGAAGTGTAGAATTACAAGCCATTAGTTCACGTTCATTATTCGTGGAATGTTTTACAGCATCAGTACGAAAATTGGTTGCAATTTTTTAAGGTGATAAGGCAGACTGGATATCTACAAATAGCGGCCATTTTATGGTAATGAGTTTTATGTATGATCACTACTAATTCAGGGATTGGCGAAGAAGACCGTGAAAAAGTTAACTTTATGTGAAAGTATTAAAAAACGCAGTGACTAAACTGCTCACAGTCTTTAACAGGAACGAAAGAAAGAAAATAAGACATGCTATCGGAAGTTCATGTGAAGGAGACTGAAGTAGTTTTTAATGCTGTTATTATTTCGCTAGTAATGTGCATAAACAAAAACAATACAGAAACATACATGTCAACATTACGGCACTGTAAACAAGTTGCCTTTGTATTATATACCGGTTTAAATTTCCATCCCTATTTTTAGAATATAAATGTTCCCTACAAATTTAAAACTTAAGAGTTACTGACGACCTCTATTCCCTGAAAGGTAACTGAATCCTCGATTTTGCAGTTGTTATCCTTTCTTCTGAACATTTCACCGTAAGGTTCATCAAGTGGTTGGAGAGAGGTGTTTTAACAGAGTTTCTCAACCATATGGAGGCCATGTTTCTATCTAAGTAACTTGAGTCATGATATTTTATAAGACCCTGACAAGAGAAAAACTTCTTCCTAACACGTAGCTCTGCCTTAGAGCATCTATGAATTTAAGTATCATTTGGAAAGCTTCCAATTCCTTCTCATGATACGTAAATATGGATTAGCTCCTCAAAATGGCAGATCGATTAAGGGATCAGCCACAACTGACGTCAATTGTTTTGAAGGGGTCTTGACCCCCTCGTCAACCATAACCCACATTCGCAACACTCGTAATCGCCTGACGTCAACGTTGTTGAGCAACACCTTGGCACCCAATGCTCGAGTAAGGCAGGACGTGAGTTGCTGAATAGGCTAGAGTTTTTAATTGGGAGACAAAAACTACCCCGCGATTTTGTCGGTCGTGGAAACAGGGGGGGGGGGCAAACAAATGGCATTTTTTATTTATTGTAGTACCACAGATTTCGTGGGGTACAACCCTTGTCAGAAAGCATAACGTTAAGGGACTGTGAAGTTTGGAGCTTGTGCATATCATGTTAAAATATGCATGTGTATGGATATTCGCCTTTTCGAACTTATACCCAAGAGAAAGTGAAGAAGCAATGCCCCTCTTGCCACTGCGAGTGCCTCCGCTGTGACGTTTAAAATCGCTGAAGTGATTAAAGAAGACCTAAACTCTGTATCCTTTGACAATCTAAGCTCTGAAAATGCTACACAAGCATTGTTTAAGCTGCCCTGTACTCAACCCATTCCAAAAGGGGCAAACCATCTGTAAAATTTGTTTAGGCTACAATAACGAACATCAGAATCACAGAGAAAGCACCAGTTTGGCCAGAAAAGGGGAGAATGAAAGAATTTGTAAATATTGTTTGCGACATTGGTTAGTAGGAAGCGGCAAGACTCCTTTGGATGTCAAAACCATTGCATTTCTTACCATTATCAAACGTGACCTTCACTCTTACTACACTAAGACAGTAATCAGGTTTTTGACCAAACAGATCGGGGAGGATTTACCAAATAGACCATCACTGTGCATTTCAGCCAATTTTAAACAGTATTGACGGAGTTAAGCTAGCTAAAAGATTAGATTTGATTAATGAATGTTATTTGTGCTTTAATTACGTAACCAAGACAACAATCAAATTTATGAGCTAAAAGACACCGAGAAATTCTGGGGAACATGTATTGCTGTGAATCTTAGCTATTTCTAAACATTATTTGACGGAGTTCAGAGAGTCGAAATATTGATTTCCTTTTAGTAGCACAAGAGGCTGCTATTACTAATAACAGCAAGAATGCCTACTGCGGTTAGAAATCTCCCTAAAAACACTGAATAATATTCCACAGATTTCATCTTTTTCCCGGTCTAGCTTATTGAAGGACATAGTCGATGCTGCAAATAAAGAACGTAGAATAATTTGTAAAAGGTTTTTGTAATAGTCGTGATTAAAGTCCATCAATGACCAGTAAGAACCAAATAATACATCGATTTGATGAAAAACGTTCTTCGAGAAAGCATCAAGAGGCATCATTTATTGCTGGCGAGTTACTCAAGAGTATTTCATACCACATTACGTACAACAGACTTGTAAATAATGACTCAAAGATATAAATGAGTCTTCGGCAGATAGATAAGAATTAACTCACTTTAGCTGAATCAGAAGTCCAATAACCATCATATTATTTGAACGTTCTTTAGGAAATACGGGTGGGTTTCTTTTGCCAGTGTGATAATGGTTCTCTATGAATTAGTCACGTGATTATGTTAACCTATCAGAGCCCGTCTTTACCATGTGCTTATGTTGTTGCGTAGAGTTTGAGAATTGTATGAGTATGAAATTTGTAGATGGTGAGATTATGTTTAGGAGAGATTCGATAAAGAGATAATAAGAATTAAGTTATGTTTTCTCAGTGTAGTTCATGGCACTAGCTTTAAAGTTAATATATTTAAGCCACTAATAATACCCCTAGTACCGTACACATTCGGATATCCGTATACATTAGATTACGTACAAATTCTTCTCGGAAAAATGAACACTCGACTTCGACAAACAAGAAGTTGTTCCTTGAACTGACACGACAAGAATGAAATAGCGCTTTATTAATATGCTTCTGACTACAACCAAGAGGTGTAAATCGCATAACAGTCATCCATTTACTACTATAATCATGTGCTGCATTGTTTCGTTGCTTTATCCTAATGTGTACTAGTCTTCGACTTTTGCAAAAACCCCGTCCGCCGCCCCCCTCATTTTTTACCACCTTCAGTGTTGTATTTCCAAAACTCCCTCCCCATATGGTTGGTTCAATTGTGGATTATCCCTTAAGATGAATTAAGGAGGTGATGAACCCACTATTCTACTTTTGCCGAACCTGTTTGAGTGTGCGACAATTTGAAACTATAGTATACAAACTATTAAGCAATTGTGGTTCATTATATATTTATCTGCCTTATGACTGTCATCGGTATACAAAAACGTAATAAAATAAATATTTCTTTAAGACGATCCATAGTTACGCCTATCTGATGCTACCAATCTTATCAGATTAAGAAGTGACGAAAGGAAGAGTTGTATGGAATGTTCGCAACCATCGTGGATCTCTTATTGGACAAAATATTTGATTAAAATAGTTCTATTCTCATCTACAGTCTACTCCGGTGTGTCTGGGGTACACTCGAATTTGATCGTCGTGAAGCAAATTCAGGGTATCCCGCATGGGTTTAAGTAAGCTACGTCGATCACATATAGCCGCAATACCGTTTGCGGAAGGCATTAAAGTTACGAAACGTGTCATATTTATTTGTCCAACGATAACTTCCCCCTTTAAAACACGTGTGTAAAAATGTTGTTTCACCTTTAGGTCTCTAGTAACGTGGTGGATCGTTCCAAACGTGAAGGTACGAAAATGACTGTGCACTCGCTGAACATTGTGTGCTGTCAGAGAGCTCGGCCATTAACAAATACATCGATCCGTGGTACAAATACCATTCGAGTACATTACAGTCAACAACTCATCTTATGTCCATCTCACCCAGAAGGAGCAGGTATGGCTTCAATTTAGAGGAAGGAGTAAGCTCGGAAATGTAAAAATACATTTATCCATGTACACCGTAATTACTCCTTCCCGTCCGACGGGCACACAAAGGTAATGAGAACTGTTGAGCTCTTGTCCATGACAGTGAGGCCATTTGTTTAAACGAGGGTTTAAACAAGGCTACATGGCTAATGACACAGAAAAAAGGGTCAAATTATAGTAGTTTTCGGCTAAAGGAAGTTCGGGAAAATTGAAGAAACTTTTAAGTACCTACGGGAGGGAGAAACTGAATACGTCTTTCCAGAAGACGTGGTGTAGTTCAGCAAGGTCAGCTTACTTAGATTGGACTATATCAGTCTGTCTACTGCTTGATCTTGCTGCCCTTGTCTAAATACCGGCAATATATTGCCAGACGGTTGATCTTATAGTTACATGCCACCCCCTTCCTATTGGTTTTTCTTGTATATGAATAATCGATGCTGATAGTGCCCCGTTTACATTTGGTAAGTCGATCGCTTTCATATCAACACAGACCACTTCCACATGAGCTGTCTTCCATATCTGCCAAAGTTTCTATACCGTTGCAGTCCATTGAATGTGTGGCAAACCCGTCTTCCGGAGAAGAGGGATAGCATGGTTCTTCGATCTTGCCATCGTCAGACTTACAAATATCGAAGGGTATGTTCATGGGATCGCTAAGCTGCTCTTCTTGTGTTAGCCAGAGACCAGCTTCGTCGCTTGATCCACTTGCAGAATTATGGTCTGGTGACAGAGAATCTGCAGATTCATCTTGTTCCTCCCGTTTTAGGGTTCTGTCCCCAACAACGTAGGATCCTGGTTGTTGGCTTGCGAGGGCTTGTGATCGATAAAGCCACATGGGATCGGATACGTACAAACGGGACCTCATTGGCCATTTCTGCATCAAGAGAAGGGGAAAATAATGGGTCAGCAGGATTAAGAAAGAACTGCCATCTGATGAAGCTAGTTTCTGCTTATACCCTATTTCTGACATGATACTAGATGAAGCAACTCGCCTAGCAATCCAGTTTGATATGTATCTTTTGCTACAAACGTTTCAGCCCCTTGAGAGGTCAAGAATATCAACTGAACTGGAATATAAAATACTTTCCCAATGTACCTTACAGGCATTTATAACATGGTTACTTTTTTATAGACAATTGACAAACTAAACAATTCTAAAATTTGACAAACTTGATAAACGATTTGTCGCCGCCAGAATGTTACCACAAGCAACTTTTCTTTAACAAGTATGTCACTTAGTTCAAATGGTAGAAATTTCAAATTCAGCATAATCGATGTCAATTTACTGTAACAATTATTCCTTCATGTTATGCCCATGTGTATTTTTATGTTCGGTGGTTACCAGTCCTCTCCTTGCGACATATACGATTTAGGGTGTGACTTAGGGGTCGCGTTTTCGGAGGCGTGAATTTATACCGTGTCACTTGTAGTAATCTTATATATGAACTTAGTGCATCGAATAGCTGTGATGACTGAGTGACTCGTGTTTTGGATGAGTTTAATTTCTCTCAACTGCTTCGCTCTGACATCTCACTTCAATTTACTGAGAAAAATAAAACATGAGAAATTAGAAATTGTTAACAATTTGGGAGGCCAGTTTTCGCCTCGTGTCTCACAATTTTAGGCCCAATGCAAGATGTCATTATTATTTGTTTAAAATCAATGTACAGTCAGGTAGTCCAAATAATTGAAGAGAGTGGCTGTAATGTGTCACTCTATCAAAAGTAACTAAGCTTTTAAATATTGGTCCGGCAATATAAATCAAAGCAAGACTGCGTGTCTTGACACTGTTGTATGCACTTTAATTTTAAACCAATTTTAAGTGATATCATTAGAAATATAGAGGGATTTGAAGGCTGATGCAACGGCCATTCTGAATCCTTTGTGGCAAGTGTTGCCAAGGGTGCTAGTCCTTATCGTGGAATTTATAGAGAGGGAAAGCAATGACGTCACAAATAGCAGCTTTGGAGATAGTGCAGTTTGACTCCAGATATCTAAAGGCAATCCTAGAATAGTGTGTCTCCACAAATGCCATACCTGTGCTATGCACAATGTTTAAACTAGGAGTGTTTGAATCTTGAGAAGTCTACGATCAAGATTCAGTTAATTTTACCTGGATCCTAAAGTAAAGGTCCAGCATCAAATAATAAGGTTTTGTTAGAAAGATTTGAAACTTTGAAAGCTAATATGTCTGTGTTGCTAAGAAACTCCCCTCTCGAATTTAACGGTTGACGTTCTTGCTACTACAGCAAAAGAAACACTGAGCATTTTTCAGCTAATTTATAACTTCAAAATTGTGACGTCACACTTTCACTCCGCATACCCGCAGAATCTGTACTCGTTTACTTTCCCTCTACATTAACGCTCATGTTCAATAAATAGCAATGCTACTATCCCCCCTAGAAAGCCTTCATATTCATTGAATTGTGTCTGGACTTGTGTTACAGCCGGGGGCAAAGTGTTAACATATCCAGGCAGAAAAAGATGCATCCCATTCTAGACTTCCTTATGGTGATTTACGTGCGTGTTAAGTATTGTTTGGATTGTGTATATTTTTGGGTCTTACAGAAATTTAAGATCTCTCATCCTTCGCTATACTCTAAATTCAGTAAACATTACCGATAACCGAACTAAATGCTAATGTCTGCACAGGGTATAAATTCAAGGATACGCGGATCAGTTGCCTCTTTGTTTTGCTTGAAGCCGAACTTTGCCCGTCTTGAGCAAAACTGCAAAGTCATCAAGAAATTGATCCCCGCGAAATATGTGAATATCTCCGTCAAAGGCCAATAAGATCTCTTTTCAAAGTCAGCGGCATAGGAGAATAGGGTTGGAGCCCATAGCCTCGATAACAATGTAGGGTTTAAATAGTCCAAGGTTATCGTAGGTGCCTCTGCAACGTCTTATTTCATTTTCGAGAAATTCTGCTAGAGTCTTTTGACCTGCAACATATAATATTCTTTGAAAACGCCACAACTAGATCTTTAATCCGCACCATTCTCTCCAAATTTATGAAGAATTCCACAGTACTAAGCATAGTTGAGAACTGCGATTTAAGCAGAATGTGCATATGACAAAATGACTTTGAGTAAGAGAGAGAAAGATTAGGACTAAGTTGACGTTTGATGGGTTGAAAACAGTAATAACTAATTACAAGAAAGGAGCTGGGTAAATAACCAAGGTGAACAGTCCATTTCGCTGATATAGCTTTCTAACTTTGACTCTGCTGCAGTCAGGATTTTTGGGTTTTGATTCGGAGAGACCGCCTGCTGCATAAGGATTCTTTTCTCGACAATTACAAAATATCACCCGCCTTCCTCGATTAAGAGAATGATGTAAGCTGGGCGTCGGTATGTTGGATGGATCACGGCCATGATTAAAGAGGTGACAGATACGACATTTTGGAGGATACAGTTTCAGCAAGAGGTCGTAGACATTGATCCTCTTTAGGCAGAAGATTATATGACAGTATAATGCATTGTGCACGTTAGTAGCACCAATGACCTCTCGTTAACAGCTGAATTACCGTCGAGTACGTTTCCTAGTAACAAACGTTCTATGGATGACATATGCGTTGCTTAAAGCTTTTTCGTTTTGGAGAAGAGAGAATTAGAAATGATGAGTTCTAAACGATACATACTTTGACATACTTTTCTGTATCTATATCTTTTCTATATCTATATCTTTTCTATATCTATATCTTTTCTAGTAGTGTATCGTAGAGTATCGTAATATATCGTAATGTATCGCAGTGTAACGTAATGCATCGTAGTGTATCAATGTGTGTCGTAATGAATCGTAGTGTATCGTAGTGATCGTAGCGTATTGTTATGTATCGTAATGTATCGTAGTGTATCGTAGTGTAACGTATTGTCTCGTAGTGTATCGTAATGTATCGTAGTGTAACGTAGTGTATCGTATTGTAACGTAATGTGTCGTAGTGTATCGTAGTGTATCGTAGTGTAACGTAATGTCTCGTAGTGTATCGTAATGTATCGTAGTGTAACGTAGTGTATCGTATTGTAACGTAATGTGTCGTAGTGTACCGTGATGTATCGTAATGTATCGTAGTGTATCGTAGTGTATCGTAGTGTATCGTAGTGTATATTTTTCAACTACATGCACGTTGCAATTCTATTTTTATTGTAACTTCAATAAACCATTTGCCGGGCATATTGTCACTGCCTCCCTAACACTAAATCACAAATAAAAGCTGTACAATTATGGAGAGTTTCTACCCAATATGTTGGAGCACTGTAATAGTAGTGTAGCTTGTTGCAGTAATTTTGTAATACTGAATAATCCAATTATTCAACCTGCAGCTAAACCAGACGTGCACCACTGGAGTTAGGATACTTCATATTTCAACAGCGTTGCGAGAAGTTACTGGACAGGCTTGTACGGGAATACGTCTAAGTTGCGCACAAAGTTGCGGCTTAGCAAGCGAAATGTCGGAAATGACATGAGAGAATTTGTGAACTTGAGGCCATCTGTATTTCTTAAATTTTTGCCACGGTATGCACTCTCTGACCCAAATTTTTCTAAAATGTATCTTTCATAAAACACTTGTATTTGGTCTTTCCCTATCTGATACTATTACTGATGTGCCTCCACTCTGTCTCCTATCAACGTAAGTCATCATCATTTTGAAAATGTTTGAATTATGCAAAAAATACTCAATTTTCAAGTTGCCCTATTAGCGAGAACGTCATTGGCCAAAATTAAGAGTGTTGCCCTTTCCCAACAACGGGATATCAGCTTTTAAAGTTTTAAATTTCTCTAACAAAACCTTATTATTTGATGCTGGATCCTAACTCGAGGATCCAAGAAATATCAACAGAGTTTTGACCAGAGATTTTTGAAATTCAAGCGCCTCTAGTTAAAACGCTGTACACACTACAGGTCTGGTATTTAGGGAATCAGCCTATTCCAAGGTTGCCTT
>JAAAKL020015877.1:0-11287 GCA_010016065.2 Carybdea cf. marsupialis auct. non (Linnaeus, 1758)
CTGAGGCTGATGATAGACACCTTCCTGGCACAGCTAGCCAGAGGCAAACATTGCAAACCAGAAATTATTATTATTATTATTATCATGATGATGATGATGGTGATGATGATGATGATGATAACGATGATGATGATGATGATGATGATGATGATGATGATGATGATGAGTATGATGATGATGAGTATGATGATGATGAGTATGATGATGATGATGATGATAGGGATATTCTAGTATCTTTGTTCAAGACAGCAATATTAACATTGACTTAAAACCGGTCTATGGAATTTCTTCTCCCTTTTCATGCATTTTAACATGACATGCCATATATAACTGGATCCTGATAGATCTTTAGACAAATCTGATAAATTTTGAGAGAAGCTTCAAAGGTCTGCTTGCTGTTCCTTATTTTTTCAGATTACCAAACAATTGAATGCTTTAAATTACGTTCATTTTACTGATATGAGTCATTGTTCCCCTGTTGCTGTCATTAAAGTGCTTTTCTCGATATAAAGAACAAAGAGCTCCTGCTACTTCTTTTAAAGTCTGAGATCAGGATCGCATCACAAAAATTAATAAATAAACCCATAATCTTACGGCAACTAGACGCAATCAATTTGTCCATGCTTTATCATAAAGTTAGTAGGACCGCCTTTACGTTCACTAGTGATCGATTAGATAACAGATCAATAGGTCCCTGCTTCGATAAATAACTTCTGAATTCTGTGGCAGCAGGGGGCAATCGTCAAGAACTAGCTTCTAGGCGGCATTTACGTTAGGTATTCGGAAAAAATTACGTTGTTAACGTTGGAACGTTTCTATTGACATCAGTATCGCTTATAGTTAAACACACTGAAAACCCTCAGTTTTGATAATTTTCCCGTTCCTTAGCCAGCGGGTAGCTTTTAATATCAGTTGCTTATTGCTGAGTATTTTACTCCCGCTTACCAATTTTATTTCCTATCACCACCAAGCGTTCTCCGAAAGTGAAGTTATGAGTGATGTAGAAAATCGGCAAAGGCGAAAAGGACCACGCCTAGCAAAATAAAAGCATACACTCAATAAGGCCATTAAAAATCAGGATTTATCAACTGCGGGTAAAATATATTTGTCATGTTCCCACTATTTTTCGTCGCTGCCTACGAATCGGGCAAAATTCTCAACTTTAACTTGAAGGATATCAAAATACCTGCAATTTTTTATCGTGTTTTTACTTGCTCGTTCTTTCATTTTGATTAAATCGATCATGTCACTTGAAATGTCATAGAACTTCACAGAAACCGCGTCGGTTTTGCTTCGATAAGATTCATATTTCATGAAATGCAAAACTCTTTGTTTCAAAGGTTGTCGATGGCTGACGAATAGTACAACAATACAGTTGCTTTGGTCTACCAAGAAGGCTGACGCCCATTTTACTTAACTGTGGAGCGGTTACTAAAGAGGAATATTCACTTATTTATGGAGAAAATCATATTGAAACAGGCTGCAATTATTCAAGCAACAATAAAAGATAATTCATCCAGATACGTCATACAAAGAAACAGATCCATTAAGATTTACGTCGATCTTCTTCCTCATCAAGATAAGAATATGTTTAGCACAAAATTGATTTACAGGTCATGAGATTAAAGTGAAAAAAAAAATGGGTGTCGTTTCTTAATTTGATGATACTTACTTTGTTATTAACACTCAAGGAAACGATATGTTGTAATACAACGTGTTTCACCTGTGATGTTTGGTGATGAGGCTACTGAAAAATTCATATATTGTACAATAATTTGCCACAGTCATAATTAGCATCGATGGTGAAACAGAGGCAAGCATAGGATAAGATACCCCAATGATAATAATGAGAGGCAAAATATTATATTTTGTGCAAAGTATTACATAACTAGGTTCCTTTGGCTCCAACCAACACCTGGTGAAGCTGTGAAAGATATTGTTTGCTATGTACAGTGAGCAAAGCCTACCTCAGCAGGAGAGTTACTCATAGAAGTTGTTCAAATTTTCGGAAGCACTTGGAGGGTAACGAGTGCGAGAGCAGTTGACAAGAATAAAATGAATGATTAAGATGACGTACATGGCCCACTTTGAGGTAGCCAGTTTTACATATCTAGGGTATACCTAAGTAAAATCAAAAGCGTGACGTATTAAGTCAAAAATATGACTGGAAGCTGTACCGTGCAGCAATAGTGACTGCAGTGGTTAATTTAAGTTGGGTAGCACTGGGCCATGGCTCCCTCACGTTCCCATAAAAAATTTAATTTCCTTGTTTTGTTTGTTTAAAGGCATCATGACTACCCGATGTCAGTATGAGGCAGTCCTTAGTACCTTGTTCCTGTTTACTTAATCAAACATTAAACCTTGTTGTTTAGCGAGTGTGAAGGAAGTAAACTATTTTAACTCAACATAGGTGTGCAAAGCAATGCTTCTACACCTTGCAGAAAACAAATAATTGAGGAGTTAAAGGACGCTCGATTTTTCTCTTTAAGAGCTGATGAAACGACTGATGTATCTAGACGCAAACAACTTACAGACTGTATCACGCTTTTGGATGAGATGCATCATAATTGCAAACTGTTCGAAATGGTGTTCTGTAAGGCTCAGGAAGAGCACAGGGAGGAGATTTGTTTACCTAGAACGTGTTTGGCACAATAAAATTGGCATAACCATCAAGCAAGTACAGTAGCTGAGTATAACAGATGCAGTCTTGATCTGCCATACATTGACATATTTAAAGAACAACTTCTCTGCACAAAGTCAACTGTTTACACCATTACCTTAAGAATGTGAGCCCTGCGAGCAATTCTGATTGCCAAAAAACCGAGGAACTTTCCCAACAATAACAGTAATGCTCCGAATTGTCCCAACAATTCCTGTCCGAACTTGTGCTGGAGAGCGCTCATTTAGAGCTCTACAGCTCTTAAAAATGTACCTCAGAGCTAACTTTAATAAGAAAGACTCAACAGACTTACACAACTGTTTATCACTACGCAAATTGAACCCGACTATGATGCGGTTATACATTAATTTGCGCGCTATAAAAGGAAATTCTACTTCCATTGAACTTATTACTTTGACATTACACCCTGTACTTCCGTCTTTGAGCATTGTCTGCTGGTTAGTTAATCTACTGTCAGTAGGCCCATAAGTTTTGTAGCAATTCTGTTTCATAAGGACAATGGGAGAAAACATCTAGAATACTTTGTTGGCAACGACACGTTTCTTATCCTACTACTTCTACTTGATGTTAATTTGTAAATTAAAACTTCTTCCTCTTTTACTCTTGCAGATTCCATGTACAGTCCTGAGCGATCAATTCAACATTTGCACAGTGTTATGGTTGCGGAGATGTCCACCTCGTAACACTGCAGAATTAAAGACTTGCTGCGCATACTAACAGGGGATATTATGTTATAAAAAAGTGTAACAATTTCATATGACCAAATGCGTCGAATAAAATGTACAGCTATATTTTGAGGTTATTTTTATTTAAATATCTGCCTCGAAGATGCTCGCTCACCTTGCTCACCTTGAAACATTTTGATGGATGTTGACCTAACTTTTCATTCTACTCTGTTCTACTTTCATTCTACTCTGAAGATGCAGTATATCAAAACGATTTACACAGGTTAGTTGGATTATGACACGATGCAAATTTATAACCTTGGAAATATTGAGGGTGTACTTATTATCGTATCTACCGTTGTTTACTCTGCTCGAGAATAAATTAATTCGAGGATATCCAGGAAGCTCCCTACAGAAGCATCCGTAAAAATTAATATCTGCTAAAAAAAATTTGAAAAAGATATAAAAGAATGTGGTACAAGAATATGACCCTTCATGGATACAATTTGGGCAGTGGAAGACAAACTTAGGGCTTCTGGAAGCTTATGGTTCTCAGATTGTCTGAGATTCTAAAGAGGTTGGTGTACTTAGTATTCTCCTTCTTGCAGAGAATTACTTTTTAATTACAGATTTCTTGAAATGCAATATACTCGTAAAATAAAAAATGTTTTTCATTAACTGGTATATGTATTATGGGATCGCTCAGGATTTTGTGTCGGAGAAGGGAGGAAGGAGTCAAAATGTATCGTGAGAGATAAATAATGTAAAATTATAATAATTTGGGACAAACCTTGTTCTACAAAGATGTACCTTCTTTCTCCAATGTGGACGCCTATGTTGATGGATGGGTGCTACTCAGAGATGTGGCTGCCCCGCTTTCTAAATTCTCTCATTTTCATAACACTCCTAACTATTTTCTTGTACGACGTTTCTGACGAAAATGCAAAGATGCAATGTAAATAATCATACAAAACGCATAGAACGAGGGGATTTTCATTCAAGCATTTAGGTGCAAAAAAGAGAGAAAAGGATTTTAAAATGACGATTTCAATACTTATGAACTAATACAGTACTTCCTTTTGAGCACCTTTTTCTATAATTATCTGTTCGGGTATTATGATGCAATTGTAGCAAACAAACGTACTGAAGGATTCTTATACTTGACAGAAAATTCATTTCATTTCCAAACTACACAACAACTGTCTGTATAGAACGATGTAGCTTTAAACAAATTACTGTGATGACCGATAGCGACTATGATGCCGATAATCGTCATAATAATAGAATCACTGTTGGTTAATCATGACCAAATAAAGTTATAGCTCAATTTTAATATGAATCGTTTGCATCTGTTTCCCTCATCGTGCCACATTGCAACTAATAAAAGTTAAAGGCAGGCACGGCGCCACTGGGGGGCTGGGGGGCTTCAGCCCACCACTTTTTGGCTTGACCAATTTTTTTTTCGAGGTTTTTTCTTGTTAATCTTTATTAACATGTTGATCATCACTCAAAAGTTAATGTTTAACTTTAGATGAAACACACGGTAACATAGAAACCGAACATTTTCTCCCGTATGTTACGGTGATAGGCTAGAAAATTTTTAGCAGTCTTAGCCCCCTCACATTCAATTTCGTGGCGCCGTCACTGTTGTGGTAGTGCTCATTTTTGGTAGTGGTCGTTGGTGATAGTGGTTGTTGGTTATAGTGCTGGTTTGTTATAGTGGTCGTTTATAATGGTTAATTTATCCCCACGACTTTAAAATTCGTAGTGCCATGTCTGATTCACGTTATTTGACGAAGTAGACATGCAGTCTATCAAAAGGAGGATTTGGATGTATCAGGTGGTCGTAGGAAGGATTTCATATCAATTCACAGCCAACTTCAATGCTTAAGGACAATTGAAAATTTGTCACTGTTCTTCAAGCATGACTTACTGATAACGGTGTTGTACATCTGCAAGTGTTTAAACGGATTGTTTCTCGTCTTATGGTATTGATCAGTTTGTTACAAAACATAGATGAACTGATGTGATATTACTGTCAGATATTACTGATGTGATATTACTATCAGATGTAGAGGCCTGGTCATGAAATGTCAATGTACGGCAGAGCTTCCCGTCTTCTGTGGTATCCATTTATGAGAATACACTTTTGGAAGACTTGTAAAGCATTATCAGTGAATTAATTGATTACCTCACTCAGTGGGAATCTTGACGCAGTCACCCACCTCAGCCCTGAACGATCGTCTATTCTATTTACGGTAATATAAGCTTAAGAAGCAAAGGCTGCGGAGGAAACGGGGACCAATACAGACCAAAATTGCTATAACCGTTGTAAATACGTTGAATACATCCACGTTCTTTTAACAGATGCTTCGTACGCTCCCGGAAACGTGCTGTCTTTCACGCAAGTACATTAATTTTGTTTACGTTTTGTTTAGGGAATCAAGACGTCATGTGATGTCTTGAAATAGTGTGGCCCAATACGTATATTACTAACAATATTCCCGGTTGATTCTAATCGTTCTCTTGTTTGCTTTAGTTGTCTTGAGTGTGTTGCGCAATTGTTAACTACGTCACATCCACTAAACTTTCTCATACAAATCATGGAAGACATGGTACAGTAATTTCATATCTTTGTGTTGTATAGGTGAGGGGTGGTATAGGAACTATTTGCTTATGTGGCATTGAAATGGCATACAGGAGGAAGCTCGTTGATATAATCTACCCGTTGCAACTAAGCAATATGCGTTTGCATAACTGGAATTAACTTACCATATCGAGGTAACGATTTCAATGAGACTTGAATCTTCCCACACCTCTGTCTACAGCACGTTCTTTATGTATAGGAGGCGATATCATATTAAGTATCTACCCACGATTCTGTCTTACAGCAGGCTTTAAGTTATGTAGGTCTAAGAATATATTTGCAAAAATCGAATAAGTTTGTTGTATATTAGACGTCAAGGTATGGCGTTAGCAGGGGGTCAGTGTAAGTTCCCTAACGATTATATCTCCACGTTTACTCGTGGTAACGAATTCAAACTTCTCGAAAGGGTTTAAAGTTCACTTATGTGTTGCAATAGCCCTTTGAGACTTCACATAAATGTCCATGCTCTCCCTCATGACAACTTCAAGCATTTTCCCTACCAAAGTCGTGTGCAGGCCTTGATTTATTTGACTGCACATCACCTATATTATCGTAAAATTCCCCCCCCCCCCCCACCTCTTCAAATACGTTTAGCTGGCCCCGTAATGGTACATAATTTCATGAGATTGCAGGTGTCATTTAACGTCGTCAAGACATGGATTTCTTGTGGGACATTTTACAGGGCGTGGCCTTCTAAGGTATGGCATATATAAGGTTATGTTCATTTAAGGGTAACCTCTTGTGCGCGTAACAACGAGACGTTCTTACGTACGTACCTATTAAAAGTGATGAGGATACAGGGACAGCTAAAATACGTGCAGAAATAGTTCTTTCAAGCCCATCTCAAAATAGCATGATATTCGACATATCATAGTGGTATTCTATTGAGAGCCGATTGGGGATTGTCTACCCATTACGATGTAGACAACAGTGATGTACATCCCCCGATGCATCATTTTTGCTGAGGAGACAAAATTACAAAGGAACACAACTTGTTTTCTATTACTGGCATGAGGTGCTTGATGGGTCTTTGAATATCTGGATCGATTGAAAACTGCACGAAAGAGCATGCTTATATATTGTTGTATCAACAGAGATAGATTGTGGTTCTTTGAAATGTGGACAGAGACATAATTGATAGATTATAATTCTTATAGCTGCATTTGAAATTGCGAAGCGCTCTGCTGATCTGACTTTGTGTGATATGTAATCGGTGTGATAATTAAGGAATCCAAACAGTAAGAGGAGGCAAGTATATGGCACGAAAGTATCGAAGTTATAGACAGTAAAGTCGCATCAAAACAGCATAATTGCATCAATTTCTTTCGGACACGCATACCACACGGTTCCAGCTTGTATTTCATTTTGTCTTTCTAAGCATTCGGCACGCGACAAGGTAAGGTCAGCATTTGAGTGCCTGTGACGTCAAAGCTTCTTCGATTTTGATTAATGGACTTAAGCAATCTCTTATTTGTGGGCAGAGATTTAACGATCTTTTAATGATTGCCAACGTCAACCGAGTCTTTGTTATTTTCAATAATTTTCTTTGCTGATTTGGGAGCCATTGAAAATAGAGAAAATAAGCTGAATATGCAATTCTCAATTCTTCTGATAGCTATTTTTCGTGTCATCCTTCTAGCGTAGGTTATTCACATGGCATGCAATGTGCTCTTGGTTGACTGAATCAAGAGAAGTATGCAACGCTTAAGCTTCTCCTTAGTGGCCATTTTCATATACCACGGAAATTCACTGTTTCGAAAATTCAATTCTTAGCCCTATAGTCAAGAATAGAAAGAAGCATTGGTGTACGTTAGGCGTAGGTCAGTAATCATATGGATGAGGTCTTATAACGTAAGAAATCAGAAAAAATGATTAATAGAAAGGCCTTACCAATTAGGTCTAGGGTGGTTTATTTTGTGCAACAAGTCATATAAGTACTCAGGCAGACACACAAGCAGTCATGAACTACATAGTATAGAAATCAAAAAGCATAAAGTGCTTGAGGTTTCATGTCCTGTCTGCTGACGTTCCTCAGACCGCTCAGACCGGTCCAGAGGCTAGCTACAAGCTTCGGTCTTGTAACCTTTTTCAAGTAAACAACGGAGGACACCGTTATAAAGTATAAATGCACACGGTGAAATTCAATGCGGTGGGGAAAGTGTGACGTCACGATTTTGAACATTTTTGAATTAAGGGGAAAAAAGTCAATTTTCATGTTACCCTATTTGTGAAAACGTCAATGGCCAAGATGGAGTGTGATGCCCTTTCCTAACACGGAGATATCAGGTTTCAAAGTTTTAAATCTCTCTGACAAAACCCTAATGTTTAATGCTGGTTCCTAACGTAAGGAGCCAAGGAGTATCAGCAGAGTTTTGACCAGAGATTTTAAAAATTCAAACGCCTCTAGGTTAAACACTATATACACTACAGGTCTGCTACTTTGCAGCTATTCCAAGCTCGCCTTTCGATATCTGGAGGCAGATTGTACTATTTCTAACACTTTTGATTCGTGACGTCATCACTTTCCCTCCGCATAACATAATGAAATTGCTACGAGCTGATCATAGATAATGCCCTCAAAGAAGAAAGTAAATAAATGGGAGCCTAAGTCCTAGTTGCAGTATTTTTATTAGAGAATTCGGGCAGAGAATTGATAGAAGTGTTCTACAAGCAATGAAGATCAAGAAATGTACCAATCGAAAGGCCATTCTTTCAAAGTTTAGGCAAGGTTATGCAAAATAGTTTCATTCAGCTTTTCGGCCTTGCTTTAGTTCCATTCATAACGACAGCTTTTGGTAACGCCATTGCAACTGACAGACATCGTGAACTGGCAATTTTCAATTTTGGATATATCTCTCCTTTACGTTGAAGTATCAAAAAAATCTTCGACAACAGACTTTGAGATTTGTTAAGGAATCCTCAGTCTAAATTTTCAATCAGCTATGAATTTGAAATGGCTTTTATTTTCTAGATAGTAACATTCAGCTTTTAGACCATTGTAATTTTGCTCAAAATGTAGATCAGTAGCATCATGCAGGAACGAGGAATGCATGAATGCAAAGCCAAACTACTAACCAATACCTGGTATTATTAGTATTAATAAAGTTACTTCTGTTTTGATGTCGAACTCATCAATACTTCGTACAATCGTCTCGACTCTCCTTCACAGCTGCCAGACGAGAGGGCATCGAGTTAAAGAGATTTTGAATGATTTTACGGTCAATATTGTACCAGTAGTTGAGGACGGAGTTAATCACTGACACTTTATTCACTGGAGGATGTCGATTTAGTTGGTATTTTTATTTTTAGCCACTCATTCTCAATAATGTTTAAGTCAGGACTCTGAGCTGGCCATTGAAGAGTACGGATGCCACGAAGACTCATGTATATCGGGGTACATTTAGACACACATGCTTTTGCGTTGTTCTGTTGGAACATTAAAGGATTCATGACCATATATTTTCTACACAATATCAAACAGATTGTATACAAATACTGCACAGTGTAGTTCGGAGTTGACGTTACCATCAGACACGGCAAGAGCTCCTACGTACTAAGTTCGTCCGAACAAATTGTCTTCTCCCAATCCGACGGCAACCATGACGACAAAATGGACCCCCATGTCATTCTGTACTGCCTGTTCTTGGCCGAAATATATAGCTTTTGCTTCCTCTTGTAGATGTAACACTCTTACCAAATTGACCGAGGCCTGTTTTGTTTCTGGCTTATCACAGTTTGTTTTGTTTTGTATTGTCCGAATAGTTTGGTATCATTCTTGCCTTAAAATACAACAAACATGCCGCACAGCCCGAACAGACAATTTGTTTGGTCGGCCACATACCCGTTGTTTCGCAACAGATCCCTTCTCCAAATAACATTTATAAAATTTCTTCCGCTATTTTTCTTCAAAGATCTTAGATGCAATCGATCCTAATATGAAAGCTCTCTACGTTTTGGCATATCCTATAGTTGAATCGAAACATTATGGAGGAAAGCCTAATTTATTTGTGTATATTGTCCAATAGAGCGTCAAAGTTTCCTTTGGTGACAGTTTTAGCAAAGCCTGGCTCTATTTTGGTGCGAAATTATCCAAGTTAAACATGTTTTACTGTTTTGCAAGACGCCACTTTTGTTGTAAGTGTTCAAATACGTTTGGGAGGCTAATGTCCAATAGCCAACCCCTTCCTTTTCTTGTTCCTTTTTGACAGTTTTATACTGTTAAAGCGTCAAACAAAAAAGATTTCTCAGTACAAAGATGGATTCGCTATTTTGTGATATCTTAATGCTCTGTACTATATGCAGTACTATATAACTTTTTGACTATAGTTTTTTACTTGCATTCAACCAATCGTAGAACGCTCTTATAAAGTAAAACTTATTGATTGTTTGAAGAGGAATCAAGGAGTGATTACAGTTGGTGTGATGATGCATGAATGATAGTTGCTATTGGGATAAAGGCGAGAAGAGGAAATCGTGCGGATACGAGAATCAGCTTTTTAAGGCCATGCTCTTTCAGGAGAACGTAACGTAGAAAGGCTAACCTTTAAATTCATTGGGACTGGATATCAATACCCATCATGCATCGTGGCCTTATGAGTCAAATTTCTAATTCTGACGGAATGATGGTCTCAGTACACTTAGACACATGCTGTCAAATTGTCCCCATGATCTAAAAAGATTCACATGGCGTCACAAGCCTGTGCTTCGTGAAGATTGCAGCAATCAACGACGGGTCAGTGCCAAGAATCAGGAAAATGGAAAAATAAAGTTCTGCAAGGAAGTCCAACATGCCACGATGAAGGTGGTGATGATAGATGATTCGAGATGGGAAGGAAAGAGGGAGTTGTCTGTGGACCTGCAAAGGAAGTTCTCTCTTCCACTACCTACTGTGCAAAATTCCGATTTATTTTGTGCTGTGCAGAAAGGAAAGTGGTAAAACTGGATGAACTAACAGTGCCATGGGAGACCAAAGTCGATGATGCATGGATGCGGAAAAATGATAGGTATAAAGTTTGGTCGATCGCTGTGACGGAAGTGGTTGGTCAGCTTCATGTCATACAATAGAAGTTGGAGTGCGAGGCTTTCTTGGTCAACGGGTATACTTTTTACTGAAAGGATTTAACACAAAAAGAAATCTCTCGTCAAAGATATCCAGGAAAATGTAGAAAAGGCGAGCTTGTACATGTGGCTTAAAAGGAATGGCGAAGTTTCGACTGCACAATAATAAAATAGACCATCCGAAACTAACTACCACCAATTAACTGCATAGCTCAGAACACCTACGAAAGTGTGTGT
>JAAAKL020015878.1:0-11286 GCA_010016065.2 Carybdea cf. marsupialis auct. non (Linnaeus, 1758)
AAATTACATTCCTTCTTCTGGCAACTGCCACTACCTTGCCTGGACATTTTATACTGCTTAATGTTTACAACCTAAAATACATACTGTTTATAAAAGAATACAAATACTCACTAAAATACCAGCTATAAATTTTGTTTACATAATAAAATTCCCAATACCTACAAAATGATAAAAATACACAATAAAATTCCTACTTCTTACAAAATGACATGATACATACTAAAATACCGGGTCAAACAACCAAACAAATAGCTAAAGAAAATAATTAGGGGTTTTGATAGGTTACTGATTTACTTTGGAGTATAAATATGCCAAGCCAGCCTGCAAAGCATGTTTCCCCCCTCCCCCCCCAAAAAAATTTTACTCTTCTTAAGTCATTGGTACTTCCCTTTCATTAAGCCCATTTGGTTTCAATGTGTTCAGTTTGTACTGTCAGAAAGATTCTTTTTTGCCTAAAGATCATCCTGTGTCTGCATTATCTATGAGCTTAAACCCCCAATCCTGCAATCCCCCAACCCATTGTGGTTTTCACAATGAAAGTGCTCAAACAGTCCACTTTGTGGTACAACCTTCTTTTCACTGAGTTTCTAATAAAGTTATATATGTATATAACAAGTGATCCACAGTGGGCCAAGGGACTAATAATCTCTACCCATCATAGCCTCGCTATAAAGCTGAGGTGCGAAATGACCACAATAGTAGTTCCCTACTATTAGCCACGGAATAAAATGTGCAATAGCGAAAATTAGCCAAAGGCCCCAACCGCTCACACAAGTATCACCTCCCTTTCGTTAAGTCCAATAGGTTTAAAGGTTTTGAGTTTATGATGCCAAAACGTTTCCTTTTTCGGAGATCGCTTTCCATTTCAGCTTCATCAATTAGGTGAAACTCCCAGTCTCCCATACCCTTATGTTCTGCGTCTTGAAAGTGTTCGAAGAAACCACTTTGTGGAACAATTTTCTTATCTTCCGCTGTTTTCTTAATAAATGTCCTGTATTGTGATTTGTAATTATTGAAACGCAAACAAAACGGTGTCTTAGTACTTCCCACGTATTGGAGGCCGCATGTTTTACACTGTAAGAGGTACACTACCATTTTAGAATTGCAGTCAAGGGGTCCTCTACAAATACGAAACACCCTACTTTCATCCTTCCCGGTGAACGTATCGCTCTGCTGAATATAATTACAGACGTCGCAATTCTTCCTTTTTTTACATGGAGCACATCCACCCTGTTTGTTGGGATCTGGTAATTTCGCTCTGACCAACTTGTCTCTAAGAGACTTAGTTTTGTGGAATGATACTAAAGGAGGAGCATCAAAAACGCGTTGATGCTCCTCATCACAAGCCAGAATATTTTGGTCTTCCCGAAGGATTGAATGTGCTCTGGCGCCCTCAGGTTGCAAACACAACCATTTTCTTTAACTTGTACAAAATCTTGTTGGCGCACCTCCCAATGCCATGCATGGGCTCTGGAGTGAAGAGAGATATCCTATTTCTACTGGTTTTCTCGGATTCAGGAATGGCATAGTGCGGCGACGCGAGGGATTAAGAGAAAATTACTTTGGACGAGGAAGAGACTGAAAATGTGATGAGTGGATCCCTTGAAAGAAAATGATATTTGATTCTGTTAAAGAGCAACAAAACATATGATTTTGATGAATAGTAATGACACGCTAAACTGTAGATCCACGTGCATTTCAAGTGCTTTTGATCAAACTTACATCCTGCACGTAGTATCCCTCTTTAGCACTCGTCTCAAAAAACGACAATTTGAATCCATTTGCTCTCTGAAATAAATAAAGATAATACCGATTTAGTACATTCCAAAATGACTTTAATTTATTGCAAATGCGGATTCACAATGAAGCATTGCAACTTCGAAATCAAAGTCAAACATCACAAAAGGTCTAGTATGCGACGCCAGTAATAAGTGATACACACTCATCTTAAATCTTAAATGTCCCCATGGAAACGAAACGACCTACTATTTTCCATTTTGGAATACGATTCGCTATACGAAAGCATCTGCCTCAGCTTTCTCTTTAATTCTTCAATATTAGTATGTTGGAGCATACAATCTGAACAATGAAAGAAAGAACACATAGCAACTTAATACCAACTTAATACCAACTCAAAATTTGATGGTCATTACTACCTTACAATATTAGTAAGTAACTTCTGAACAGGAAAGAATCACAATGAAATTTGCAGCATATTCTGGTACGTAATAGACGAAAGATTCAAATGGAACGTACCCTTTCGCCAACTGCAGTGCTGATCAGTCGTTCATCATCTGCATCACATTTATTTCCTACTAAAATACGGCAAACGCCATAAGACGCGTTCTGAATAGAAAAAACACGAAAACACGGCTCTCAAAACTAGTAGAAGACATTATTATGTTGACGAAAACATGCCTCAATAACTTTTCTCTGTGGTTTACAGGGCTTCTTATTTACATTTCTGAATAATGATGTGTAAGATTTTAGTAAAGCGGTTGTCAAAAAAAATCTTAAAAGTAAACTTGCTAGGGGCAGAATACTGTCCTCGGAAAAAATCATGGTTGGTAGAGGTTCTGCGGCAATTTGGTAAAGAAAGGACTTGGCAAATTGAAATGAATAATTGTATTCCTCTCCAGGATATTTTGGTCATCAATCTGCTAATTCCATTGTTAATGGTGCATATAGAAACACATGCTTTCAGTTATAGATACTACCCGGTTTTCTTTGTCCCCTGCTAAAAGGAAAGTGAATCAGGTCAGTTCATTGGCTCCCAGGGCCAGTATCGGAGGGTATGGGGCTTTGTCATTTCCGGCATGATCATGCTACCGATGTTCTGGGGGCACTGCGTTCCCTTCAGTGGGTATAGTTTCCGGTTTTCACTTACTTTCACAAGATTAATATGGGCAGTTAGTCACGTACTATTTTCTTAGTACTGAAGCGCGGGACCTTGGGCCATGGCCCCATCCACCTCCCCTAAAACCGCCACTGCCCACAACCACTGCCCAGGGCCCTGAGGATCTTCAGTAGGTCTGGATTCGAGAAAGAACGTGATTATGCTTGAGAGACGCTGTCCAATAATGGCTACCCTATTACTGTCGTAGATCACTGCATAAAGAGAAAAAGGATGGGACAAAAGTATCTCCTCATTCAAGGCTCGATGGGCTGTTCTGTCTATTTGGATTCCAAGCATCGGAAACCAATCAGTCACAAATGAACACACAGAGATAGAAGACATGGGAACTTCAGGGCCTTGGTGCCTCCTCCATGTTTATTTACCAACCAAGAAAGATTCTAGCCACCGCTAGAAAGACGCACTGACGACCCCCACAAAAAGTAATACAAACCAAAAACATTTGGGGGCATCACTACTTTCCAGTACTGTTTCGGTCTATGACTGTAATATAGGAACCAAACAGCGTTTGTGTTTCTCTTAGTCTGTAAACCTGACTCTTTTATTGTTTATTTGTTTGCTATAATTTTGGCATTTGACACTGAAGAGTTATGATACGACAAAATCTTTTCAGCAAAAAAATAACTTGTCTTTTTCTAGGTCCATTGTATATTCTATTTGTTTTCTAAAACACAAAAAGTGCCTTTAAAATCTAAAAATTACAAGAACAAACAAATTGACTATATATTCTTAGTCAGCTACATCAGTTAGTTTAAATCATATCGTGAAACTCTCCTTTCCTAAAGATTAACACAAACTAATCCAATTAAGGGAATATAGATCTCATCGTTAAAAGGTGGCAAGGAAGAGACCTGATTTCTGTATGTTCAATTTAACAAATGTAGATTAAGGATCCAGTTCTTAGAGAACAGTTGGGTAACCATTACAACCAGAGTCTTTTGACTGGTTCCACACTTGCCTCGTAATCACACAAGGACTATTTACCCTTCTTCCAGCTTTTGACGCAATTTTCGTTTTACGAATTAATATAAGTGTTATCTCTTCAGTGTAAGTGGCATGAAAACATGATAACAAAGATAACACATTCACCGGCTGTCTCGACTCTGCCAATTCCCACTAAGAGCCCAAATGTTCTGGTGAATTTATGATATGAAAGCACGGCTTCAAGATTTGGTTGTGCCATTCTCGCCCTACTTATTTTTATCTCATATATATCACATGCTCGTGGATGCAGCCGGAGGCATAAATGTGCTGGCAAACAAAACAAGGGTGCTTCTCGCCAACTAGGCAACGCGCTGTCGGAGAGGATACGGCAGTTTTCCATGTTTTTAAGTCAGAGCCTTTTTCGAATTCTTCTACCAACTGTTTGTCGTGTGCTGAATATACATCGACTACACCCCGTTTCTACACTGACGAACTAAATTTCATCGACTTAAAAGTCACTTGACTTGTCTATTATCTCGTGCACCATATCCAAACTGACGATCTAAACCAACGCCCTAAATATTTAGGCCGTCTGATTTAGGTCGACAGTGTGGAAAGGGCTATTGTACTGTAATGCTGTGTTACACCAGGGAACGTCACTGTCTACTTCGCTTCGTCAGGACAGTGACATTCACAGGCTGACCTACTGGCACGCGACTAACTGGTTACGCTCGCCTTTGTATATAAAGTAAAGCCTGCTGCTTCTCATTGGCCCGTAAGTCTAATCCAAGCCAGCAGGAGGCCACTAAAATACACAAGTCTTTCGGACACTACAGGTGGGGAGGTATAAGGTTGCAAAACCCATGGTAGAAATCCTACTTTAACAGCTAACGTAGATGCTAACTACTCGAGAACAGGATGATGGGAACTTCACCGAGTAAGAGAGTTCTAACTATCTTCACATCAATAAAACATAATATTGCAAACGCAACAGAAAAATCATATACAGCTCTTCTTTTTCTTGAGACCGAATTGCAAATCATATCCTCAACTGCACTGTATACCCTGTCATACACCTTACATACTGTTTGCCTGTTTGCTATTTGATGGAATATAAAACAAGGAAATAAATACAGAAATTAACAGCCTGTTAGAGAGAAAAACAAACAAGACTTGTCCTAAATAATACAAAGTAGCAATAAAAAGGAGAGTGAAGCTGTGGAAGAGGGCATACTCACTTGTTCGATATTTTCTAACCAGTTATTGATATTATTGAATGTTTCATCATTTGTCACATCATATACTAGCATAATGCCCTATGAAAAGAAGACACACATCAGGTTACAATTGGCATCAGGACAAGTAAAAAATACAACATGCAACCACCTATTGGCATTAAACCACTAGAAAGTGGTTTACTATGATCGAAACTATCTACATAAAACCGTGAGTTGATGTAGAATGCGTTACATATCAACTACAAATTAAACTACAGCTAAAGGATTCTATCCTGATATGCTAAAATCAATTGTGAAAGGTCAGCTATATTAAAAAGATTCCCTCCTCTTTTACGTAAAGGACATGGGTAAGACTTTTCGTTAAGAGGTTTCTATCCTGCGATAATAATATATCATAAACTTCAACGTAACTTCACTAGCTTTAAGTAAAACACCGGACCTCTCACCAAATATATTCTCATTATACACAGACATTATCCTGCAACACAAAATATTTTGACTGAAGTGAACAACGTCCGATATGGTGTTGGTAGCAGAAGAGGAGAGAAAGGAGATTCACATTAACAGGAAACCATCGCTCGTCATGGTGTTCTTTGAAAGCAGTCATCAGGCCAGACTGCCAAATCAAAGCGAACAGTGAGGGTTGATTAAGTTAATCACTTGGTATATGTCGATAGTATGTTCACAACAGATGCAAAATCAGATCTGGAAATTAAAAGAAAGATTGGTATTCACCAAAAGACCATACAAAAAGATACAAATGATACCATCAACCAATTTAAAAACCCGGCTACGCATAACAAAATGTCTTCTACACTCTCCTGTATGGTGCGACCGCTGGACCATCAGCAAATCCGGTTCTTCGGTCACAACTTAGGAAAGGAACAGCTCGAAGAACTCGCACTGATGGAATTTCAATGAGGGAAGACGAACTGGAGGGCGCCAACATCTTACAATTTTGGATTGAATTTTGGAGAACAATTGGTATTAAACCTTTGCTCAAACAACGAGCAGAAAAGGACATCTTTGCTGCCGTCAACGTCTGGAAAATGACACAGCACTCTCAATATATTCTTACCATCGAGAAAAAAGTTTTCCTTCTTGTGAGTGTTCCAGGTCCATTGTCCGTAAAAAATTAAGGCTTATGTCCTAACTTGATGAATTTTGCGAGCCTTCTTTGCATTGGTTGTAAAATGCTTAACGGTCTCACCTTCGGTTAGATATTCTTGATCAGCGTTTGCTTAATAATGGTAGGTTAGTTGATGGAGCGTCTCAGCAAATGGTGAACGCTCTGTGTAGAAGGGTCTTTATTGGGGACCTTTCTATACGGGCATATCAAATCACAGTCTAGGCACTTTCCACTGTGCGTTTTCTTCCTGTGACGTATGACATTCTTTCTGATCTTTGGCTACTAGAAAATCCAATTACGGAACTTGTTCTCGTTCTTTAATCACAAGATATACTTCAGTTTTGAGTTTTCTGGTATTTCTTGTTGCGAGAATTGACGCCACTGAGTTAACTAATGTTAAGAACCAATCATCAAATTGTCTCTATAGAAAATGGCTGTACGTATCTCTTTCGGTTACACTGACTGGAAATTTAATGGCTCAACGTGGCTTACGCTGACGTTTGTAAATATTGGTTATACAAGTCTACCGATGGTGACTCCAAATATTTGCATGTAAATTTCGTATTCAATTGTGGGAAGGATTTGAGAATACCGATAATTACAAGATCCCCTAAGAGGAGGAAAGGAATGCGAGGTAGCGGAATGGATGGCTGATTGTATACAGAGTGTGATATTGTGTCAATGGCCTGAAGGGTTATCACATTGGCTAAGCAAGTTTTCAACGTAAAGTGATGCCACACCTTAATTGTAGCTTAGTTAGTGCTTGATAATAGCTACCATCCTCACATACTTCCTTTCTCACATTTAGCCGCATTTTATATCAAGTCACGTTTTCATATAAATATTCGCCATTTAATTTATTTGGATTTTGATTCCTTTAGAATCTATGTACACTCTATTATAACCTTATATAACCTATTATATCAAAAAGCGCGTAAAAATGACGGTAGCAGATGCCGAAACGTTGAGCAATGAGAATATTAAACTATCCAATGGCGTGGTTTTCCATCGTGGTTTTATGTAGAGACAGACAAATCTTTCGTCAAATAGAATATTTCAAAACCCAGGTAACAAATTTACAAAAGATCTAGAATACAACCGATTTCCCCTTATGACCAAGGCCCTTCCAACTTTTGATCACCAAGTTATTATACTTCTTTTTTACAACGTTATTGCTGCTGTTGTTGCTACTAATGACGATGGTCATGATGAAGATGACGACCACAAAGACCAAGATTGTGATAATGATGATGATAATGACAATGATTACGGTGATGATAAGGGAAAGATAACACAAGGTTAGTGCATTACCATGGCTCCTCGATAATATGCACTAGTTAATGTCCTAAATCGTTCTTGGCCAGCTGTATCCCTGAAAGAAACAAAAGACATAAAAAATAAACAGACCATGGGGGCAGGGAGGAGGGGGGTGTTGAAAAATAGCTTTTTGATTTAATACTTTATATTAAAGTATGTTAACAGAATATCCTCAAGCTGATGGTGTTTTTCGTTCAATGCTACTTCTTATGAATTGGGAAATGTGTAATTTCTTAATATATGTGAACAACATAAAATGAATTTAACAGCAAAAACAATAGCACTTGTAAGCAAAGATTACCTCGATACAAAGTACGCTATCATAGATTCAATTTCTAGGCTACAAAAATACATGAATGGGCACCACCATCTATTGGGATACACAAGCTAAATTCTCATGTGGACCCCAATGAAGCAGCCACTTATCAAAATACTAAAACCTGATAATCACCAATCAGCAACAAGGCAACACAAATAAAAATTGTCACACAGCAACTTTACAGTTTACTGAGCATGAACAGACTGTCCACATGTTACCATGTTGAAAAAGACAATACAATAAGAAAAGTGAAATTTATAACCTTGTTTCCTCAAGGCCTGGGTTAGATTTTGAACTAATGTCCATAATAAATCCTTACTCTGCAAATTGATCAAGAAATGAAACTTACCACAACTGTAAACGTACTTTGGTACCATCTATTTCTGTTATTTTACTCTTTGAGTCTATACCTATTCAGAGAGAAAAAACGATCTTGAAATTCAATACAATTCAACCACAAAGTTCACCATGCACAGATTCTATTACCCTTTCTCTTTCACAAGACAATAGAAATGACATGTTTCATTACCATTTTTACATGGAAATAAGCTGCAATCTATTTTTTACCTGAGATGGCATCTTCACCTTACTTTTAAATTGGCTGATACTCAAGGTGTTTTCCAAGAAGACATAAAAATGAGTAATAATATGTTTTCAAAGGTTCATAAAATATTTCAAATGCAATATGATGGAAACTTCAGAAAGATGCTCCAATAAAAGATTACATGCCATTGTAACAGTGAATAAAAGAACTGCAGATAATTATGAAGTTAACACCACATTAAATATCCCTACTTTCCACAGGGCTTCAGTTTGTAGGTACACCCAAAGAAATAGATAAGCCTAATGTAAAGCAGGTTTTTAATGATTTTGGATGCTGTCCAAAGTGGCACTTTCAAAATGTATATGCAGTACCTAATGAGAGTAAATTCAGTCCTAAGTTGAAATTTAATCCAATACGCGATGATGTTACCATCTATTCAACTAACATAGAGGAGGATGTTATGTACAATGAACCCAAAAACTGTAGTTGTAGTAATTAAAGTAGTGGCTCAGCAGTAGTGGTCTGGGGCAGAGCAGACTACCTAGTTAAAGTCAACAATCACTTAAACAACTACAATACAAATGTAGAAATGGAGCATAATCCCACAAGAGAAATCAATAATAATATCTCTGTAGTTTTTAGAATATTAAAGATATAGGCATGGATTAACACCTTAAGATACATAATAAAATGTTCCAGGTTGCTCAGTTATTTCTAACTACTACACAGAGAATATATCTAAATCTGTAGGGCATCATTTACAACTGCTAGTAAGAAGTGTAGAATCATACATCTGGGGGTAAAAATAAATCAGACAACATAGATAATGTTCCACACAATGCAATTATGGGATCCCTAAACATTGTGGGGTTGTGTCCCAATATTTAACACAAGCAGGGATTGAAGGTCCTAGAGAAGACCAGTCTGTCTCCACTTAGACTATAGTATAATTGGCAAAATTGGTCCTGATAACCAACATTTATGAACATAATGGGCACATATACAAATACTTACAAGGTACAATGATGGATACTAGAATGGTTCCCCCTATGCAATTGTGTTTATAGTGGGAGAGAGTTATTTCTGGATTAACTTATTAGTGTGGTGACGCTACATCAATGGCATTTTTTTTATCTGGGAAGGTGATGTGACAGCTACCATGTCTTTTTCAACCATCTCAACTCTCTACATTTTCCCCTCAAATTTCATCATCTTGGTCAACTGAGTCGTCCAATTTTGTAAATGTCACAGTCACCAAACATCACAGGGAGCTTGCAACTGACTTGTACATTAAACCAATGAACACCCATCAGTATTTTATGTAGATTTGTGTCACCCTTTCCACAATAAATGGGCCAACCCATACCGCCAAGCTTTGCCCCTGTTGTCAAAATTGCTTGGATCAAGCTACATCAGGAAAATGATGTAAGGATTTAGAGACATGGTTATGCAATAGGAAATTTGAGGAAAGTATGGTAGGCCTACAGCACCAAATCCGGAAAGTTGCAAATCTGGATAGGCAGGAGTTTTAGAGAGAAAAGGGAGAAAAGTAAAGATGAAAATGAAGTTTTAGTACACACTTATCACCCTACATTAAGTTGCCAAATACACAACATCCTCAAGTCTAACCCACAAATTCTAGCCTGTGATGAGGAGCATCTGACAGTTTTCACTAAAATGCCAATAGTAGCAAAAAGAATGGGAAACTTTAGCAACTCACTGGTTAGACCAAAATTATACTGAAGAACAAGGAAAATGGCTGTAGATACTGCTGATTCTGGTCAAAGTGTGCAAACTTCACATTTTCAAAACAGGGAATGTACCTGAACCAATCACATATGGTAGGGGCCACTGCACTGTAATTCCAAACTAATAGTTTACATACTAGCTTGTCAAACATGTGGTAGGCAGTACAAAGGCAGCATGAAAAAAATTTTGTGCTAGGGTTAACAATCATAAATCAGCTTCTAGGACCTACCAAAAAACACTAACACCCCCAGACTCTTCTTTAGAATTACTTCCAAGATTGACTCATTTAAAACTTTGTGCCTGCTTTCCTGAAAATTTTAAGTTAGTTTTGTTGGTTGTTACTATACCTTACCCTACCTCTTTATCCTTGCAAACAATTAAACCAGTTACACAAAACAACAAAAGCTACAATTATTTCTCAAGCATACTGTTGACTGAGATTGAGAAGGAAATGCTTCAAAAGTAAATCAAACATTTAACCGTTACACCCTGGTTGTAGAGAAATATCTAACAAAAGATAGGAGACTTTAAATTTCAGAACGGATCCTAATAAGACACCTTTTATGTTATTCTGTTGATTGACGCAATTTATATCATTTTGACTATGTCTGCTTTTTTGTCTGTTGCATATGTATTGTAATCAGTGATTGCACTTCCCTGATATGCATTAGATACTGTTGGTACCCTCTCTAGAGTGCTTGACACAACAAGGTATATATTACCAGCGAGTGGTATGAGCCAGAGCCAATTTGTTTATATACTCTGTTAACATAATGACATTTTGCACACGCAGTATTTAAAAATGAGACTTTCTGCCCGAAAACACGAAAGGTGAATCTCATCAAAACTTTAGTTCACCACGCAATCATGATTTGTTCAGAAGGGAAATTACAGGCAGAAATCGATTCATTAAGGCAAATTTTTCTATCCAACAGCTATCCCGAAGATGTCGTCAATTTTACCATCAAGACTAAATTATCGCAGTTGTCAAGTGTAAAACCTATCGGACCTAAGAAATGCCTTGTTTACTTAAAGTTACCATGACTTGGTAATGTTTTACTTCGATTCGAAAACAAAATCAAAAAGGCCGTAGAAAAGTGTTTCGGTGCTGTGACACCACGCGTAGTTTACAGCAGTAAGAAAGCGCTGTCA
>JAAAKL020015879.1:0-11286 GCA_010016065.2 Carybdea cf. marsupialis auct. non (Linnaeus, 1758)
GACACTTGCCACATGAAAGGGGTGTCCAGGTCTAGTATTATTTGTTTTCTAGACCTCTCCGCTTAGCAGCAGGGAGGTCTGACATTCAAGTGCCCAAAATGCTCGTTTTCAAACTGAACAATATTTTGGGACGGAGGCTAGGGAAACTTGCATTTTTCAAAGTCCAAAATTGTAGGGAGCTATACACATCTTACTAATTTTCTTATTGATTTCTAGGCAACAACGAATCACAGGTAGAGGTTTAGACCATGAATCAATGTGACTTTCCTAACAAAGGAATGTATTAAATAACAAACTACACATTTCAAAAGTCATTCATAAGTTGTATCAGAGACCTTGGAATCATAAAATGGCTAAACTATCAGACTTTTATCATTTATCTGTTTAAATCTATCATGTCATAGCATGTATCAAAAACGTTAGTCTGAATGGAAGACCGTGCTCGTGTCTCTATTTTCATCCCTTTACTAACTTTCAATTCCACAAAACATAAACACGGTTACTGCTATTTTTACGGTTTACTCATCTCATTTATAAGTTTTCTATTATGTACGTAAGCTGATCAGATGAGCAAATAGATCGATGTTTTGTTAATTCTAATTACCGGTTGGTTCAGGGGGCACTAATTACGTTTTCCAGGCTCGAGCTTTATCAAAATCGAAGATTCCTCGTAAAAGCAAATAGATTGTTTGTAAGCCACAGTGGAATTGATTCCTTCGAGATGTGTATCGAAGATCAAACGAAATATAGTAGATCTGGTTTAATTGAAGTAAATTGACTGGAATGAACGTTCAATTGGAATTGTGATTGTGAATGGTGTTCTAGAACACCAGTCATCTGGTGAATGACCAAATGTGCAATTAAGGAGCTTCAAAACGCAACATGAAAATTGCTGCAAAGAGATGACTATCAGTCCATATTAAACTTAGATAAAAAAACGTTTGTGAATTTCACAAAGCTGGTGACTTGTTTCCAATAGTCAAAGAATTCCGTATCCTTTTCTGATAGATTTAATGCCGTAATTTATTAAAATATACCTTGATAAACATCTCCGTTTGAGGCCATTTACAAAAACAACAGACTATCGTCCACAATTAAGGCATTGAATTCTTGCTCCATTCTTGTTTCTTGGAGATCAATTAAAACATACCTAATGCTATACCTGAAGCAAAGCACGTACCTACAGGGCGCCCTTATAAATACACAATACCGGCAGTCAAAATTATGTCTCTGGAAAGTCATTTAGTTTATGCAAAATTAACCTTGTGGCACCAAAGTAATCTAACAAAAAGTGCAAGGAAATAGATATTTTATATTTGTCTCCCGAGATAATGTAATTTTTTTTTGATGTCACCTGTCACTTACACACTTTTCATCACAGGCACGTTAGAGATCATCAGAGGAAGTACTCCCGGTTCATTGATTCCTTTTTCAATGCAATGACCGAATAAGAAAACTTTCTACTAAAAGGCATAAACGGCAGGATTTGAAACGGTTGAAAGGTAACACCTACATGATTCCTTGCCTGTTTAACTTTAAATGTAGAACACATCTTTTTATTATTAGTTTCTGTTTCCAGCAGTAGCCTATCTTAGTACACAAGAGAAACCACCTTCCACGCTCAAAAGCCTTAAGAAATGGTGTAGAAATGGTGTAGAAATGGTGTAGAAATGGTGTAGAAATGGTGTAGAAATGGTGTAGAAATGGTGTAGAAATGGCACGTCAGAATCAGTATAAAGATTTTCATCCTTACACCATAATTATTTAAACAGAATTTTAAACTGTGAAACATGATCAGTAGAGAAGACGTGTTGCACGCGTCATGTAGGTCGCCATTCTCATTTCCTCTAATCAGATATAGAGATATCGGTCAAAAACATTTTACAAAATCACGAAGCAATACTTTGGGGCGACATTGTTAAAAGCGCTCCACTATCATGTCTCTGGCAATTTCTTCGTCACCCTAAAGGTCGACAACTTTCTGATAAGGTAGAGATCTCGACTTGCTCCACAAGAGTCTCCACAGTGTTGAATGATTGATCTTTCATTTTTCCAAGAGTACAATATCAAGTAGCGTCTTAAATTTCCACTCATAGTCAATACAAAACTTTGGTTGTACACTTCTATATTTCACGATGCTTATTTCCCGAATGTAAATTATAAAATTCAGATAATAGGGAAATACAACAAATTGTATTACTTAAGAAACTCAGGTCCATTACAATTTTCTGTCGAGCTGAGCATCTGAGGTAAAGGCATGGCCCTTTCCTTCATACGATTCCCAGAATTGAATTCTGTGAAATTTCTTTTTTATTACGTTTGATCGTAGCACCCATAAAATCCATAAATTCGATCTATTAATAAACTTCAGACTTGCTCAAAAAAGTTACCATGTTATTAATATAGTAATCTGAGACTCCAACAATTCGATATTGTGATTTTGGGTAAATAACAAACTGTTTTTCTAGCAAATTAGGACTCAATGTATTTTTAAAAGAAGAGTTGTTGAGAACTTATGTTATTACAAACATTGAACAGTAGTTTTGTTTACAATTTCAACCATGATTTAAAGACATTTTAGGTAAGCCTCGTTCCCATACCGACATATATTACATGTTATCGCTCCTGCAATTTATGTTTGATTTTTCTGTCTGAATATAGGGTATCTTGATCAAAATGGAGCATATTTCCTCCTACTGGCACACAACAAGAGTCAAAATTAGTCATGCTAATTTAATATGTTCATAAAGTTATGCAAACTATGGCTAGAAATTCGTGTTTTTGAAGCATTACATAGAGCGTTTGATCAATTGACCATGCTGTTTCAAAAATTGCACCTCAAACGTAAAATGGTCAGTCAGAAACTCCTACGTAATATTAGAAGAGTATTATTGTTTAATTTTAAAATTTACAAAATTACATTTGGTTGTAAGTCTGCTCTCTTTACACAGCACGATGAAAAGTCAAACTTAATCCAATTTGTTGTGCATTATATACCGCTTAAAAGAGTGGCTCTTAAACCTACAACAGAGAAGGAAGCATGAAAAGTTTTAAAGTATGAGGTATCACAATTTTTCTTAGTTATTTGAAAATAATGATATAATGTCACAATACGTGGTTGTCGTAATCTTCAGTCATTTCTATCAATTGGCTAAAAAATATTGCTTGTACTCAGTTTGTCAAGTAAACATTACTTCCTGCCTCTACCACCAATTTTCATTATTACTTTGCCCATTTTCTATCTTTGAATGTCTGGTTGGCTATCAGAGTCACGCCAGCCTGTCAACTAAGAGCCCTGTTAGAGTAGCCTACAGGTCCACAGAAACAAGGCTGTCCTTTTTAGAAAGGAGAGGACAATGATAGATCGGAACGATAAAATGCTATATACCATTTGGCAACTGTATCAGGATTGTGGAGCAGATGTGGGGGTGGGGGGTGGGGGTAACACGTAATAACTACTGACTTTTTAAAATTGTGAATATTAAGTTGTCCGACTTGAAAAGCATGAAAAACGTTTAGATTGAAGAATGAGATAATTGTCACAGTTGTCACAGCCCGCTAATTGGCACTTTAGGCCTGCAACTTCTGGCGTTTCCTTAGCCCCACACCTATTTTTATTCACTCACTTTATTGTATATGGTGAGAATAGGTCATTGTAACAAAAGGTGTGGCCCTTACCTGAAACTCATCACCCTTGAGAATATTTTGGACGTAATTAAAATAGTAAACCCTTAGCGCCAATACGTCAGCATATATACGGAGCTTTTTCCCTAAAATTGGTACGGCCATGCGTTTTATTAGCTTATCTTGACAATGCACCTCTTTCCACGTATTTTTTAATTGGCCAATAGTACGTTATTGGTTCTCTTACCCTTCTATGTTTGCTACTGTTATATAAAACCGATAAGTTATTACTAATATACATTTGGGGCCCACAAATTGAAGTCAAACGTTTTAAACATCTAGTGAAGGAATTAAGTTACAGCATCTGGGCTGTGTTAGTATATTCCATAAGAGGTAAAGCGCACTATTGTAGGCATTTGAAGCTTCACTGACCACTGGGTTCGGTAAACACGTTTTGGTCAGCAAATTGTTGTACAAGTTGTTTATATCTGCATGGATTAAAAGGGCCCTGGTTCATGAACCCGAGTAACTACTCTCTTTATTTTTGTGTTGTGGAAATGAATAAACGTGAAAAAAACTACTGTGAATGGTCATCTTAACCGATAGCAACTGTGGAAGTGATGTAGATCCAAACGTACTGCCGTAGCACATTGATAGCACATTGAAGTTATTGCAAGAGATAGGAATAAATAATGAATCTCAATTGTCCAAGAGAAAAATATGTGTGAAAGAACTTCTTTGTGTACTGGGACGTAAAATTTGATTGATGATCAAATGATTTGACCATGTGACTGTAATATAACGTCATTGTTTCAAGTAACCAAATGCTTTTTATTTTTGTACCCTGGTATATGGCCTTATCCTCCTATCACGTTCTATACATTTTAGAATTCCTTATTGGCGTAAAACCTTCAAATAGTTGTCCAAAACTCACTTTATCAACAAATGCTGCTCTTGGCTTTACATTCTTTGTATACGGGCTTCATATATTGTGGTGAAAGCATCCCGTTCCCTACCAATTTAAGGAGGTACAAGGACTCAATCGTAGGGTAAATAACCGATCGTCTCACCGATACCTCTGATCACTTCTCTATAGTATGTTCTAATACTGTCTTTTTCATAGAAATAACATAATTGATCAATCAAACAATTGCGTCATTACTTGCAGGTATCAGTCAGTTTTTGTTGAATCGAAATTGTCATGATGATATGCAGTAATATTTATCATTGAAATCTTGGACAGCAATTACCTAATTTCAATGATTTTCATGTACACATAAATTATCATCTTTAAACAGATTTTATTGGATTAATCTTGCTATGAAGAGGAAAACAAAGTTCTCTGATTACTCCATACGCATCTTAATCTCGTTCTTTGCCACTGCCAGATTTGTTGAATAACCACAGAAACATTTTACAAAGATTGAGTACAGAGGATGCTCCTTTATCTGTAAAAATTTCAAATACGATGTGCGACAGCAATACAAGCTCAAGCTAATCGAAAGCATTTTCAAGTAATGCCGAGATAAAAGATCATCAGTCCATGGAAAGAATGAGCTAAGTATTTTTACAATCATAAGGTCCATACTGATTGATTAACGATGGATTTTTACTAGGTAACCGTAAATACACTGATAGAGCAAGGCCCTGGCACACGTAGGGTCCTTGGTTTAACATCTGGTGGAGAATTTCTGTAGAACATTCTATGCGAAGTAATTGCCAGAACCAGTAGTTAGGACTGATATTTTTACGAATACACATTCGAAACTTTTTGTCACCATGGTTCTCCCTTATACCAGGTGACGTAGACCGGTTGTACATTAAACGAACGTACATGTACTACCGGTCGTTCAGGAAGCAAGAACAACCCTGTCTACACTAAAACACTGGTTACTAATATACAAGACTTCATACCATAGTAGAGGCAATAGATATATCGACTCCTGTCTTGCCATTGCACCATGACTTTAGATCCATTTACATTGTCCTCAAGGAGGTAACGTAGCCTTGACGAGAACTTACTTCACTATAAATATCATACAACGTCAAGGAAGGCAGCCACCTGAAAAAGAAGAACAAGAAGAGGAAAATGAAGAAAGATTTAATATTTGACTAGGGTAAGCAACACATTACATGTTACAGAAAATAACGAGATGTTGCAGAGATCGTGCATTACAATTTTTAGTTAACTCTTAAACTCCAGTATTTGCTTTTGAAAATTACATAAAGCTAAAAGAAAACTTGACAAATTTTGCAGGGAATGACATAAATTTAGACTCAGTACTAAAAATCTTCTCTTCAACTATTAGTGGACTACGACCAAGCTAATTGGTTGGAAGGTGGCACTTCCATGACCAACTTGCATGACGCAAGGAGGTTGGTCTAACAAATTCTCCGAAAGCCAGAATGTCTCTGTCCATAGACAGAGGTTTGGGAGCTAATGAAAGTCTTTATGTAAATTGAATATCTTATGCTCAGTGGACAGAGCAACATTCAGTATTGATCGCATTGATGATACTTCGAGTTTTCTTCACATGCAATCAATTTGTGAACTGAGACAGCTTATATCTGAAGAACCGCTCAGCCAAGTTAGAGTAATACTACCTTAGAAGGCACAACGACTTGGTGAAACGTTGGAAATTTTTGCCTGTCTTATGAGCTAACACTGCTAAAAATTAGCTAAAAAAAGAACTTGTTTTGGAAATTTGAAGTTATGACGTTACATAACAACGGGAAGCTGGAAAGTACCTAAACATTGGCTGAAAATCCATTCCTGGAATAGCGTTTACTAGTAAAACGTAAAATAATGCGTGGGTCCCGGGTTTGAATCCCTGTGGTGACATTTTCACCTTTACCTAGTATCCCTTCAAACTTGGTAAAATAATCTCGAACTTTGACGGTTAAGAGATATTAAGCATGAAATTGATTTTTAAGAATTCACCCCCCATGCGATTTACATAGTTTCTGGAAAAATGCATGGTTTACAAAAGTGTTGTTATCCATAGACATTTCGCGTTGGTTAAGGCTGATTGATCATAGTTGTAAATTACGACGTCATCAGCAGAATGTTTTTGAAGTAAAACAAATTCAAAATACACCGGGTTAATTTTTATGAAAATTTTGAAAACATGGGAAAAATCGTTGATGAGAGTTCAGGAAAAACCTAAAAGCTTAGTCCTACTGGATCACTCCCACCACAACCACCCCCCACAGCAGAATTTCCTTTTGATACAGACATTGACAGTGGCATGGCTTAGGTGAGGTAGCCCCTCTAAACTTCAACTCCAATAAAAAAGTAATCTTTGAAAAATATTTTCTTAAAATATCAATCAAGAATCCTAAAGTTGATGGACCTAAAGGAATGCTGTATAGCATAATATGCGCGAGATAATTGAAATGGATGTAGTCATGCGACAGAGAACAGACACTGCAGACAACAGCCAACGGAAGTCCTATGGTGGCCTGGATAACAAACAATTTAGATTCCGAATACAAATGGTATCTGATACAACATAAAGTGGTTAAATGTTTTGTTAATTGTATCCAACTTTGGTAAACTTGCATCCTTTACTGGTTTTCCAGTTCTATAAACGTTAATTCTGTCATAGTGTACTCTCTATTGTATACGCGGATCAGCAAGAGGGATGCTTAATGTCAAATTGCTAGGGCGAATTTTAAACTCTTTTCTTGACAAAAATTTACTGTTACTTTGAAATTAAGTCCCTTAAAGACTGCTAGACATAACTGTACATTGTGTTCACATCCCTGCAGTTTTGGCCGACAACGTCCATCTTGATGAAACCTTTCATGAGTAAGCATGGAGGGAGGCCCTCAAAAACACGTGTTGAAAATGATGCCTATGATAACGTAAAGTAATACTGAAAAAGGATGCAAGTACTAACATCACAAATAATTGTCATTATGGACAGTAGCATTAACATATAGACAAGAGGGTTAAGTAGAGTACAGAAATAAAATCGAAAAAGTACTTTTTAACCTGAGCAGTACAATTTGTATAAGAACTTTCCATCATGTTGTAGAGTCCGTATCATCTCTCTATGCTACTAGCAAAGTATACCTTTTTATAAATGTTTTTCGTATGAAAGAGGATTGTTAGTACAATTTTGTAAAAATTTTGCATCACTCACAGTGATAAAAAGGCGTTAATACGAAGAGGGGGTGTATTGGAGGGAGTTTAATTAAATCCATTTGATATACTGGATGTTGCAAGAAGGCATATTGTCTCAAAGGTCATAACCTGAAGTTCTTTCTATCCATGCAAACACTCCTTTATCTATTTTTAGAGGTGATTTCAAGCTATAGAGTTTATCTATTCCCACCAAACGACAATTCCAGCCTGAATTATACACGCATTTCCTTCGTTCAGCCTACATGAATATCAAAATACTTTTTAATGACTGTCTTAAACTAAAGAACAAAATAAATCTAACGAGATGGTGATCTGACCAGATGGTAATTACTATATGGCATGCAAAGGTTTCTTGACTTAGATCACGCTTTCCATTCATCCTGGATGGAATTTACTTTTGAGGGAACACAACTCCTCACACAAGTATATTTTAGATGTCGGAGAAGACGTTTGGAAAGACTGTGACCTGCCTAAGGGCTGCTAGAGTGTGAAAACAGTTAGAAAAACGTAACAGCTTTTCTCATCAATGTGTCCGTTATTTTTGCAGTATAGTTAAGCCAAGATCAAGTTAAGTTATCCAATTTTTCCAGACACCTTTCAGTCAATGCACAGTATAAACGTAAAGAAATAATCCCGCCTCAATTGTCAAAATTGTTATTAGGCTGCTGCTTCATTACCCGTTTTACAATTTACATAAAAGTGTCTTCATTATGGAGAATTAACGACTTTTTATAATGGTTTTAGCCGTAAGTCTATTCGTTAATGTATATACAGAGAGTCACGATATTTATTTAGCAAGTGCAGTTAATCATTATCTTTCTAATAGCTACTTTTTGTCTGGTCAGTATTCCCCCCTCGATGTCTAGCAAGATAATGCAAGCCTGGTTAGTAAGCCTAGCATCGTCTTGGCTATATTTCCAAATCCTTGATTTATCATGTCTGCTATGTCCTGATAATTCAGACCCTTTGTTCTTTGAAACGTTTGTTGGTGGCACAAAACAATAAAACTACACGAAATAGCGAAAACATTTTAGTACTGTAAGGCTTTTTTCGTCTGACCCTTCTAAGAGTTTACAGTCTTCAGATTTGGAATTGAGAAGAAAACGTACTTCCAACTGTGTTTTTGAAAGTAGCCAATCAGAAGTCTGACTGCTAGATTGATGTTGTTTTGACCAATTCGGTATAAGTTTCATTAACTTCTTCTCAATTCCAATTCTGACGATTTTGTACTATAAGGAGTGTCAGACGAAAAAAGCTTTGCAGTACTAAAATATTTTCGCTGTTTCTTGCAATTTTCTTTGTTCTTTGTTATGAATCACCCTTTCAAGCAACTTAATGCTTTGGAAACCTCTTGAATGCACAGGAGGATCCATAATGTAAAGGTGCTCTGATGCTTAAATATCTCATTAATGATTTTCTGAAGCTAGCCTTTATCTTCAATAGGGAATGAGAACCAATCATTACTACTACAGCAATATCTGCCTGAAGAACATCATACTTTAACGTCATTATTCATATCTCCTGTTACTTAACATAAATATGAGAGAATGAAGTACCGCCCCTCCGTCATGGACCTACAGCCCTTGCCATGCTATGCCAAAACTCAACCGATAGGGTGGCTGCTTGGATTTCCGCTGTAAAGAGCAGTATACAATACGGTTTAGGCAGGTATAAAGAAGAATAGTTCGCTGTAATGAGAACTTCTTCGAGAAAGCACTGCGGAAGTCTATAAGGTTTTTGTCGGCATTGAATCTAAAATTACTTTCTCTTCTATATTGTTCCAATCGGAACAGAAGACTACATGCAGATGTATTGAAAATTAAGAATAACAGATTCTTCCCCAAATTGTCTGTTACAAACTAATATACTCAAGCAACGTTATTTAAGCTCTCCTGATAGGGTGCTCTTCAATCATGGCATTTTTAGATGAGGGAATCTCTTGGATAAAAAACTGGCTGATGATTGTGACATTCAAAGTTATTTGACTATGATACATAAACCAACAAAAAAGTGTTCATGAAAATATAATCGGTAAAACGTACCCATGTTAGTTTAAGTGTAACTAATTCAATCCTTAAATTGTGTCATGTTAGCAAAATAGATGTTAACATCACTTTCACGAGACGTTTTAAATAACAGCGCAATCAAGCATGCATAGCATCGCTTTTATTTCTGTCAAAACGTGATTTCAGCAAGCACAAAATATGTCAAGGGAACTGCTTGCTGTCAAGGTTCTCATATCTGAAGATGTCTTTAGTGGCAAACATTGGGGTATTTTTTACTTCCCGTTTTACATAAATCCTTTCATGAAGTATTGACTCAAAAGATACGTAAGGTCCATAAGACAACAATAAACGTCAAATAACATCGACGTATTTTTGTCCTTTTAATTTGTTATAAAATTTTTCACTCGCAAGCGTGCATGGGATAATGCCTGCTGAGCATGTATGTAACCGCAAGTCTTAGAAACGTGAGGTTTTCTGACTTTTAACTTTTTTATGCCTGTTATCAACCAACGGCATTTTGATGTTTAAATTTTCGCAGAATTGCTAAAAAGTTGCATTTGCAAAGTTGCGTTTGAAAACTTGTAGTGCGGTCGAAAATTGATCAAAAATGGACGAACAGAGGCTATTTTCGTAGACAAATTGCCCATTTTGTGCTAAAATGTTTTGAGCTTCAAACAAGTAACACTTTAATTCTTTGTGTGTTATGAACTTTATGTCGGCAAATTAATTTCAAGTGTCTTCTGGAAGAAAATAGTTAAATTTGAAGCCCAAATTGAAAATGACACATGATTTTGTCAAATTTCATGTTGACAAGAGTTGACTAACGACCTTGGTACTCAAGATGGTCCGTATTTAATGAGCTCCAAGATCCAGATGTTGCTTCAAAATGCTAGTGTTATAAATGTCAGAACCGTAAGGAAAACCGTTGCAAAGTTGCATACATTCAAAGCCCCTAGCGGAAGCAGATTCTGTTATGAAAAAAGCTCGAGTAGGAAAATTTAATATTCCAGCTTATTTCATTGGCAGGTAAGTTCAAATTTCTGTAGTATAGTTACTGTGGCATGAAATATAGACAGAGAAGAGAGAAACATCATCCCTTTGTATTGTATTACTCTGGATAAAATAAATAGTTATTCGTACCTTTCAGTATTCTTAATTGCAGGGTACGAACCAAGCACTACTAAGGCAAACAAGGGTGATATCAAATATTTTTCAACGGACTCGAGTTTGAAAATAGAGGCTTTCTTAATGAAATGCAGGATAAAATCTAAATTAAAAGAAATCTAATTTTATTAATTTTGCTCTAAGAGAGTTAAGACCAACTTAGCACGTGCGTTAGTACATAGAACTTCAATTATCTGCTCACCTCACAAGTTAGACAGTGAACTTTTCTATCTTAGTAACATCTTTTTAAAGAGTGGTTATCCTCTTCGGCTTATAAATATGAATACCCAGGCTAAAATCTTGATTGACAGGGTCATGATAAATAAAAACGCAGAAATGTTT